>OU015495.1:172178957-172348957 GCA_907164885.2 Dolomedes plantarius | reverse complement strand
TTTATTTCAGAAGATCACGGATAGATTCACGGACAGTTTTCACGGATAGATAGTTAATATCCCCAGCTAGTTAATAATCCGAGATGGGAAATATCACAAGTATTTACAAAATATTATTTATTTTTCGTTTTTAAATAATATTGTGTATACTGTACTTAAATAATATAAATACAGTAGATAAATATACACTTTAATTACATAAAATAATTACAGTGAGGATGTATTCAATATCCAAGAGAATGTCTTAAACAGCAGAATGATAAAATTCGATTTTTTCATTTTTTCTAGCAGCACTGCAATTCAGGAGAAAATTATTTCCAAATAGGAAAGAGAGCATTAAGGTGTCCTTTAAAATCATACATTAATTATCTACTACACAGTTGTATTAAATAATAACTTTAAATGTGTAGCGGATATTACAATAACCTTTCTATCAGTAAAGATATATATTATATATATTTAGTCCTACCAATGAAAAATGTCATGGACCGTATCAGCTGTGATCACAATGCCTCAATATGCCCTTTCTGTATTCCTTTCAAATATGATTAAAAATATTCAGAGGATAATTTTTTTTTCTTTTACGTCGTTATAATGATACATAATAAAAGAGTCATGACTAAATTAGATTTTCTTTTTTAAGAAGATTCGAATGAGCCGTGAATAATTGCATACAAGGTTAATCACAGAGTTTTGCTGAATGGTTACTTTATCGTTTTAATAATTTTTTTAACTTGAAGTGAAACATACTATCTATTCGAATATACTAATGTTGACACTTTACTGCCGAGTTCAAAATTGTACGATGGTAATAAATGAACTTGCAGAGATAGGAAAGACATGCTCATTCATTGAAGAAAATAGGAAAAAATATTACACTTATATAGCTTCTAATGCCCGCATTTATTTCAGTGCAACCTATGAACGTTAATTTAAAGAGATAGGTTTTGAAGAAAATTGGAGGATAAAGGAAAAAATGAAAGAGTAGCATAATCTTGGAACTCAGTTTCTGGGATAAAATAAAATAAATTCATCTCATTTCAGGAGAAATCGTAATAGCAGGTTTTGAAATTAAAAAAAAAAATTCACACTTCGTTAAGGAAATCGACAAGCGCTCATTAGCTTATTTTAAATTCTAAGGGAACACATGACATACAAAGGAAAAAAAAAATATTTATTTAGAGATGACTGATTTAAATAGAACGCAAATCACTCAAGGTAAAAAGATATTCTGTATGAGGTTCGTATATTAATGAAAGGTTTTAAAGTACGTTTGTCGTTATAAATAGGTAATGAATCAAACGCGTCTATAACTGGCCATCACACGTGTTTGAGATTTAAAAAAAACTGTTTAGCTCATTTACTAAAAAGGATCATTATGTAGTAAACCTTCGTGTTATTGTGGCATATGTATGCATTTATAAAAATGAATCAGAATTTCGTTGCACATGCATTTAAAATTTCGGGAACAAAACGGTTCTTTAATTTTTAGTTTTTTCTATTATATTTTGTATCAAATACTTTAAACATGCTAGACATCCAAAATTATTAGGGGAAGATTAAATGAGTCGCTTAGGTTGAAAACCAGCCACATGTTTTTTACAAATTCAAGCAGTGCTATTACTGACAACAATTGCAACTATTCAGATGGTTGGTTTTGAAAATAAAGGAAGATTATGTGATATGAAATTAGAGCAAAATAGCTTGTTTTTGATGCGAAATCTCCTTTCGTAGGAATAGCATTTTTAATCTGTAAAACAAGTAATAAAAAACAGTGCATATGGTTGGTTTTGTACCTAAATGACTCAATTGTGATCCGTCATCTTTCACAAGGATAAAGTAATTAATCGTAAATTTTGCAACAATCAAGCAAATGGATGTAATTATTTTAAAATCTACCTGGATAAATTATCTTTTACCTCCAAATTTCTAGTACCAACTACTAAATTCTATTCATAACAAGTCAAATGCTAATTTAATGAACGAGGGTTCATTTCACATGAAGAGACAAACAAAAAATATAATCTATTGTTCTTTCAACAAATTTTGTGGATGATATAAAATTAAGAGGCTTTGTGAATGCAACAAGTTTTACGCTAACTTTCTGATAACTTAAAATACAATTAAAATTTTTATTAACAAATAAACAAAAATGAAAATTTATACTTTCCTAAGCAACATGTCTGAAAAATTTTTAATACCGAACAAAAATATTTTCACATAATTAGTGATACAAAAAATTGGTATTAACAGTAGTGTACTGAAATGTTCCTTTTATTGGTAAGGGCTTCAAATATTATTTTATTCGATATAATTCTACAAAACTCTTTTTTTCGCAATTAAAAATTTGTGATGTAGTGTATCAAATATATGCTAAATTTTTGTAAATAACTTTCTGAGTTAGCTCTTAACATTAGAACTACGGACACTTAAGATAAAACTATTTCTACCAATGTTTGAAATCAATTATTTTGACTGGTTTGGTAGTTTTAGATATAAGTACACAATATATAAGTGTTCTTCATATAACATACTTGCTTATATATTGACTGAATTTCCTAATGCAAACTTTTATCAATGATAAAAGTGGTTTTTGCAGAATCATAAATTACACTGTTGATCCAGGACGAAGGATTTAGAGTGTTTGCTTTGGCAGTTCATTAATTACTAAGAAGGGCTTCTTTAACAAATCATTTCAAAGGAATGCTTATTGAAAAGTGAGTTTATCACTTGACACTGAGAGCACAAATGGTAAAATAATGTAGATGTATACGCTAAATGAAAGCATCATTTGAATACTGGTCCAACTTCCCTTTTTAAAAAATGGTGTTAGCCTCACTTTCCTGTTCATACAAGTCATTTTTATCTTATGTTTAAACTGGTACATCTCCAGCTGATTTCCGCTGCCAACAGAAGGCATTAAAAATCAGACTTCATCAGTCATTTCTCAGCACTCATTAGACTTTAAGGCTCTGTATCTCAAAATGAACAAGAATTGAGTTGGACCACTATTCAAATAAGACCTTCAAATATTTTCCCTTTTCTCACAGAACACGCAGAAAACTATTTTAACATACTTTTTGAATAGTCTTTTTAAGTATCATACTTCTTAATCTTTAAATTTCTTCTAAATCTGAAACATTAACAAAGCAACCTACAACTTCTCAGCATTCTCAGGTGATAAGTATTGCCTGTTCTGTGAATGCGCCAGTCCGTAAGACGAGGATCTAGTCAGCTTGACCTTGCTCAATGGAATCCCTTTCCTCCCGTCTCGGTGCGTCCACATACTTCAAAGCATGCAGATAAACGGTTTCCAACAGTTTCGTAGATAAAAATATAAAACCTCATCTAAATTTTTCAAACCTTTTTTTCTCGCGGGTTATCACTCGGAGGTTGTACAGAAAGATAGCATCCAGGGCCAAAAACGGGTAACAAAGTACCGCTTTGGTTTTGCGATTAATAGAGCGAAAAATTAACTCAATTTCTGATCTCAGCTAATAGATTCATAAATTGTAAGGCACCTACATCGGTCAAATGATTTTTCTCTCTCTTAAAATTATCCATCTATCTATATATCTGCCTATTTATCTATCTATATATCTATATCTATCTATCTATCTATCTATCTATCTATATATATATTTATATATCTTTATATCTATCTATATCCCTTGCTCTCTCTCTCTCTCTCTCTCTCTCTCTCTCTCTCTCTATATATATATATATATATATATATATATATATATATATATATATATATTGATTGTGATTTATCCCTTGTTGCCAAATACTTGAAACTTCCCCTAAATTAAACACCAAAACAAGTTTCCTAATGTAACTTAAATCTCAAATCCAAGTCCGCTGTTTTGTATCATTAAAGAATTCTCACTTCCCTGACGAAATCTTTAAGTGCTCATTAACTCGTGTTCGAAAACATGGAATGTGCTCACTGTGCAAGATATGAATTTCCTAACGAGGGATTCTGGAGGCATAAATTAGTTAGAAGAGAAAAAAATATATCGCTTTAAGTTCAATTAACTCACTCATGGGAAGAGTTGAAGAGCTTTTATTGTTGTAAATAAGTAATGAAGTCATTACTGGTCAAGTAATCGTGTTGTACGAAAGGTCTGGTAAGAATACCTTAATTTATTTTGGGTTTCTTCGCAGAGTGATTCGAGAAGTTTTACGTCAGGAAGTTGGATATAGTTCTCGTCGTAACAATGACATTTTGATTACAGATTTCTCCTTGTAAGAGTATTGGAGAATAGAAAGTTTTGGAGAAGTATGTAGAAGAAAAGGTTTATTTTTATTCAACAGGAAAGGAAAAGTTTGTAAGGATTTGACTTCGTTAATAACAAATTATACATACATTTTTTGACTACGAACGGCATTACTTAAAATCATTTCTGCAAGAATTTTTAATTTGTTAAAGAAAATTTAATTTTGAGAAATCAATATTTTAATTTAAACCAGAGAAAAGAGAAAAATATTTGTTGTTACTGCCCAATGCTTTACTCTCGCTAAATATTTTTTCCTAAAAAATATCAGACAAAGTGTTTTGATACATGACACACAAAGAAAATAATATATCGAAAATCGTAGGACAATTTTGTTTTTTTATATACATATTGGGCTCCATGTTCGAATATAATCTATATATATAAAACAGTTGCGTAACCGACTGACTCACTGACTGACTGACGGACTGACATACAACGCACAGACCAAACCGCTGAACCTAAAGTACTGTAATTTTGCATGACGATTCTTCTTATATTTGTAGGGTTCGCGTGTTGCTCAGATGCAAATTTCTGGTAGCTGCGCTGTGGAGGCCAGTCGAAGTGAGTTCAGAGCAGGTGTCTGGTCTATTTAAGTGACACACGCTGAGTTGGCAGGATCCCAAGAAGGGAGTGGAGATTTGTACAGTTGTGCGTTACGCTATTAGTAGAGATACGAAAGAGTCAAGAAAAGTTAGATTGAAGGTGATAGCGGTATTTAACTGATAGAGCACGTATTAGTATTTAGCCTAGGTGGCTGCACGAGTTCGATAGTTATTTCAGAGCCCGATGGTTACGGGTATTGTTAGTGAACGTATATTCTGCCTGAAAGGGTTTGTTACGACTTTAAAGTTCAGTTTCTTAGTACCGCAAGTTGCGATACTGTTGTGTTATTATTTGAAGCCCAAGTCGATCTATGTTAGTCTACCTCTACGTAGAAAATAATATAATTATTTATATTTATGCCAGTTACTTTATAGTGTGCCTGGACCGTTAGAGGATTCACAGGGTAAATAAGAAATAGAACCATATATAGTGTAGGGGTGTACTAAGAAATATTTTTGAAAAATTCTTCTTAGATTTTTTTAAATTAAATTTTTAAGCAGTTTTAGTAACTTTTTTTAAGTTTGCATTTCAAATAAGCATTTGAGGGTTATAAAATTTATATCACGAGAAAGATCATAAAAATTCCATCAAAATGAAATATTTTTCGAATCTTTATCTCCATTTTCTGATTTTTGGTGAATTTTTAAATATTAATTTTTAGAATTTAATTTATTAAATGCTGATCACGCGATTTCTTCATAAATATTGTACATATTATTTATAAACATTTTCTTTATAAAAAAATTATACGATTTTTTATAAATATATTTTTTCGTTTTTATTACAACAATTGCATACATTGATCGTTGAAATTATTATAATAAATTTATACATCTGTTTGGCATTAATTGCATACATTGACCGTTGTATTTAATTTGAATGTACTCCGTAGCGAAGTACGGGTTTACAGCTAGTAATTTATAATATGCTTACGTAAGTTATTCTGAAATTTTAAATGTATGATGGATTACAATGCTTGTCAGAGAAGGGATTTAAAAATTACCCCAAAACATCATTTAAAAGTCATTCTTTTTTACTTTAAAAACCCTTTTTTCCCTCATGTCATAAAGAAATATCTTGTAAACAGTTTTCTTAATCTTTGTGGGGTTCCAATGGTAAGATGGGTTATTTTGTGACGGATTTTAAGTTTTTTCCTCATGTGCCCGCAGGTCAGTTTTAAAAGCATCCAAAAACGAACAATTGCAAAACATTGGTACATCCTTTTCTTACGTACTAATGCATTTCAATAACCCAGATCTTTAATTACTATTGAGAAATTAAAGTTAAAATGTGTCACAAAGTTTCCCCACCGAGTGGGGCTACTTTGTAACATCTGTGTTTTTGACACAGAGTTAGACAGTAAAACACTCATCAAAAGCTTGATTACACAATTATATATACATATTAAAATTATTGGATAGCTTTATCTATATCTTTGACATCAAAGAGACGTCAGGTGCCCAGGGCAGCCATCAGTTCTTTGAGAAAATGGGGAAATTCGTCTTTCTGCTCCTTCGAGTAGTTTTTTTCCAGATTTCAATAATTCTTTCTCTCCAGTAGTATTTTTGAGGACGGAAACGTGCAACATCGAGTGGCTGGAGGAGGTGGCTCGACTTTATGGGTTATTTTGTGACAGTGTCAATGTGCAAAAGTTATATTGCTCCACAATCTAACCAACATATTGTCGATAAAAAATGATTACTCGGACATTGGCCACTATGTGTCTCTATATGTCGAACAAGCTGTTGGCGCTGTTTTTTGCCTACCCGGTAGCACGGGCACGGCGCAAGATCCGAAATACGAAAAAATTACTATATGTCAAAGTTACCCCTGCAGTCACAAAGTAATCCCACCATGTCTTACGGTATACATTTGATGCTGAAAATCTATATTAAATTATTATTTAAAGTACAAATCTGTCAGGCTTTGAGCTAATTTTTTATAGTTTTCATGCATTACTATAAAGATGCATTAGCTGCCGGAACACTTAGTTCACATGTTGAATTTCCTGCCTTAAAAATACTACGGATTTCAACTATAAACAAAATTCCCATGACAAAAAATATTTTATTGTCATTGTGCAGCTGATGTATACTAATGAAAATGATATTTGGTAATGTAGACTTTGGTCCAGTCCTTGATTTCCTTTGCTAGTATATAGCGACTCTTTCATTAGTACATTCTAGTACTAGTTTAAAAGTTTTAAAAGTTTGTATTCCTAAGTCATAGTTATTATAAGTGATCATGCAGATCAATATGATTAATTATTGCAGAGTAACTAAGATACCGGTCATTTATCTAGCACGATCATATTAATAAAATTATGAACAATATTTACTCTGTAGTAATCAAATCACATACTCTATCCCTTCATGTGGGACCTACACTAGCAGAATAATGATATGCATTTGTTAAGGTCGCTTCCAGCTACGAAAACCCGTAGAGAGTTAGCTGCTTACACTATGTATAAAATACTTTGGGCGGAATTAATGGCAGGCACTTCCGTGTGTAGATAAATGCAAAAGACTTATGAAAACTGTTTATATACGACGCCGTGGCGGGTTGTAATAAACTATTTAATGTGTAGTGTGAAGTTTTAAAGGAACATATAGAATTCCTGGAAATAAGGAGAGTGGCTACTCTATTAAAATTTAATGGATTTTCGAAGACGTGTGGGAGTAATCATTTTACTTTCATATTTTGATTAAACTTAGTTTGGGAATATCAATAAATTTTTATAGCACTTACAGAATAACAACTTTTCATTATATCTCAGAAAAGGGTTTAAATATTTTTAAAGTAATCGAAAATCGTTTTCTATGGAAAATAGATCGCTGTTCTATTTAATACTATCATTAATGTTTCCGTTTAAAATCATAAATGAATCAAAAAACAGCTGATTTCATAGAGTTTTTTTTTTCAATGCGGAGGCACAATTTCATATAGTAAACAGACTGGAATAAAATTCAATTTGCAATATGCCATAAAAACACAGACAATCTAAAAAATTAGGAGACCACATATTTTTAACAATAAGTCTGATCATTGCCAAACTGAGAGTGGCTTATTTGTTTAAATTTATTAGCTTTTCAAGGACGTGTGGCATATATATATATATATATATATATATATATATTGTAACGTTTACATAAGATTCGATTCAAAACAATCGAACTTTTAGGTGAATAAAGTTAAAGAAGCCGCTTAAGGTATGCTAATTTCATCATACGCGGTTGGTATAAATACCAGGCAGCTAGATTAAAGAAACGGTGTGAGAGGGAGCTACGAAATTAGAGGAAGCGAAAGGAAGTGAAAGGAGTTTGCGAGCAGCCGCTCGAGATGTTTTAGCTAGGTTGATGCTAACCTACGCGAGTTCGTGTTAGACGAAAGTTATTTGTCGTTCTGTGGCCTAAAGCTTAGAAGGAAGACTTGTTGACTTTCAAAGTATCTGCGAGTATTGCAAAATATATTTTTCTTGAATGAGTAGTTATACATGTGAATATATTGAATTGTATTTCCCTTGCATGAATGCTATATATATATCCCATACTAGTAGTAAGTATACTTGATGTAGAAAAGCAAAATCTATATGTGCAAATATTTAAATAAACATTGTTGTTATGTAAGAAAAGTGTTTGAATGAAATTATTTAGAGTGGCACTTCAAGATATACATACCCAAAGTTAGGGTAGAAGTGCATAGATTCGCTATAATATATATATATGTTAGCGTGAAAGACCGAAATTGGAGAATGTCGACTTTCATCGGTGAATGTCAACAAACACCAAATACGTCGGTGAAAGATCGAATATTTCATTACATTCTTGTACTTTCGGACCCTCACCGGTGTATGTCGACAATCACAGATATGCTCTGGTGGAGGTCGAAAAGAGAGGAGCCGACAAAGAGGCGACTGGCTGTTTCCCGCCAAATCCTTTGTTCTGCTTGGAGTCAGTCAGCTTTGCCAGTCTTATGCAAGGTTTGATGGTGAGAGCAACGTTTTCTTAATTTTTTTTCCGATACCTTAATTTATACAGAATGGATACTTCAGTGAATCGTGATCTTTTTCTTGAAAAGTTAAATGCATTAATTGGGGGTAAACGAGAAGACAATTGTTTTTATTTTACTCAAGAAAAGTACTCTAAAATACTTTCTGAAGTGGTTTTTGCTAAAACTAAGTGCAACACACCTTTGGATTACAGACGATTAAACCGTTTTGACGTTTTAAAAATTAATGATGAAGAGAAGTTAATTGTACCATTAAAACCAGGAGAAACGAATATACAGTATTATGTTACCAATGAGGAATTGTTCAGTATACTATATGAAACTCACACCAGAATAGGCCACGGAGGAAGAACACGTATGCTTAAAGAGTTGCAAAATTAATACAAAAATATTACATTTGAAGTTGTAATGTTGTATTTAAATTTATGCAAACAGTGTCAAATGAAACACAGTGCACCTAAGAAAGGTATTGTTGTGAAACCAATGATTAGTTCTGAGTTAAACTCAAGATGTCAAGTTGATCTGATAGATCTGCAGTCAAACAGAAATGGCGAATATAAGTTCATAATGGTGTATCAAGATCATTTAACTAAGTTTGTCCAGCTACGACCTTTGAAAACTAAGAGGGCGGAAGAAGTAGAGTATCACGTTCTTCCAATATTTTTAACATTTGGTGCTCCAGAAATATTGCAATCAGATAATGGTAGAGAATTCAGTAATCAAGTCATATCCGAAATATGCGCTATGTGGAAAGATGTTAAGATAGTTCATGGAAAGCCTCGTCACAGTCAAACACAAGGCTCAGTTGAAAGGGCCAATCAGGATATACGGAATATGCTAACTGCATGGATGAACGATAACGATACAAATAAATGGTCAGAAGGTTTACCCTTTGTTCAATTTGCCAAGAACACTACATAGCACGAAGGAATACGCCAAAGTCCTTATGACGCCATGTTTGGCATTAAAGCGAAAAGAGGCATAGCATCGTCTTTTTTGCCTAGCGAACAAATCGCAAATATCGAAACCGAAGAACAACTTGAAGAAATTGCCAATACTTTTGAAACCGAAGAACAGCTTGAAGAAACTGGTAATACTTCTGAAAAAAATGTGAGAGGTGGTCATACCGAAAACCATATTCCAAAGAAAAATATTGAAGAGGACTTGCAATCTACCACGTCTTCACATCAAGTTCTGACTGAAAAACACGAGTTAATTTCTATAAAAAGAGCTGCCGCGAAAGAGAATCTTCTACTGCAAGCAACAAAAATGTTACGAACCTCACAAAAACAATTTCCTCCTGCTCAAATTGGTAATACTGTACGAATACAAGTCCCTGATGTCGACCGTGGTCGTAGAGATAACCGAAATGTGTTAGCGGTTGTTATTGGAATAGAAGACTCCGACTTCTATAAACTTGCAAATGAAAATGGTACCCTCAAGCAGCTTTACACACGTAATCAGTTCGTAATTTGTAAAGACAAGTTACTTTCCATAGATGAGATTTATTGTCAAGAAATTTCGCTGAGAGAAGCAGCTGCAGCTAATTCGAGAAGCGGTGGGCAAGGCTATACACGCTGTCATTGCAAAAGGAAGTGTTCCACAAATAAATGCAGTTGTAAAAGCAAGGGCTTCTTGTGCAATTCAAAGTGTCATAATAGTTTAAGTTGTTGTAATAAATAAGATTTGAATCAAATAATTTAGTAAGTTTTTTATTACTATTATTTTATTTTCTCATTTAGAACGTACTGTATAATTAAGTAAGTTTTTAACTTCTATTATTTTCCTTTCTCATTTTGAATGTACTGTATAATTAAGTAAGTTTTTAACTTCTATTATTTTCCTTTCGCATTTTGAATGTACTGTGTGTTTTAAGTTCTTAGTCATTCCTCTCAGAAAGAGAGGCGAAAAATTTATCGCTACTGAATTACGAAGAAGAAAATATAAATCTCGAACATGTTCAACATTCACCATTAGTGCATGGTGAATGTCGACATTTACTGGTGTAAGTCAGAAATAAGGGTGTTTAGCAAATATTTCGGACATACACCAAGCGACTATGTGTTTGTTGAAATTCACCGGTGAAAGTCGACATTCTCCAGATTTCGGTGTTTCACCGTAACATATACATATATACACACACACACACCCACATATATATATATATATATATATACACAAAAAAAAATAGACTCACCAAGAAGGACATGTCCGATTGCAAAAAAAATTGGTGGATTTAAAGAACAAGCACAGAAAAAAAGATTAAAATTTTAGAACAATTGAATGATTTATTCCAGAGTTTGATCGTAAGAAAATGAAGAAGTTAATATTGTTTTCCTCTGGTCGGGGTGTTAAAAATCTAAAGTTTCCCTATTTAGTCTTAATCCCTAAATTTCATAAATCACCGGTTAAATTTAGAACTGTAACAGTGGGCTGCAATACGTACTTAACGATTGCTAATAATAAACTTTTAATTATACTTAAAATAGTTTATAAAAAAATAAGTAAAGAAGGGGGCTATTTCATAAATAATAGCTTAGAAATAGTTAAACAGATAAAAGGTAAAGGAGATATAACTAACGTTAAAAGCTACGATTTTACGGATCTTTTCAACTCTATTAACCTAAAAGATCTCTATAGTATTATACTTGGGTCATACGATCAATATGATTTAAAGACATATATAACTGAAAATAAATATCGTGCGTTATTAGATCTTGTACTTAATGAAACAATTTTATATAATGGTAGAAACTTCTATAAGCAAATACATGGAATACCAATGGGTGGAGGATGCTTATCTGCTTTAGCACATATATACCTTCACTTTTACGAAAGAGGAGTAATGATTCTAAACGAACTTATGTTTTTCCGATATGTAGATGATATACTCATATGTTTTAATGAAAAATTAAATGCAATAGATATTAATTTTTACCCTAAAAATCTTAAATTGGTGGAGAATGATAAAGATAACGATTGCAATTTAGTATTTTTAGACTTGATAAATGCGAGTTTTACAACTTTAAAACTGTTAGGATTATGAATTGGAACAATGCTCTACATTTAAATATTAAACGCAATATAGTAACTAACTAGTTAATACGTTGCCAACGTTTACATTCAAACAAAAAATCTATGGACGTCAGTATAATTAAATTCATAATTATAGCTATTGACCAGGGTTTTCCTGTCAATTTCCCCGTATCAATTCTAACCCAGTTTTTAAATTTAGACAATAAAGATTGTGAGAATCGTTTTAACATAAGTTGGCAACACCAAAACTTTCTCCAATAGGGCGATATTATCCCTACTATGTCTATAAAAGTGAGTGTGCATCAGTTCACGTCTCTTTGCTTGGTGTTTAGTTAAGTATTTTTGTATCTTAATGTTTATAGTGTATTTGTTAGTGAGTAATTATTTAGTTAATTAGTATTATTGTATTTCTGTATCTTAATATTAAGATTTTTTCTTTTTTCTTTATTAAAAAGCTAAAAAACTATTCATCTTGTAATTATGTTTTAGTTGACTATATAAGTAAAGATATCTGGTTTAAATTATCTATTTCATCTAAAATATTTTTTCTTCTTCATAATTGTTTATTACTGTTTTGGTGTTATAGCCGACCTCAGGGAATGTTTCCAGGCATAAAACATGTTTAACCGGCGTTGGGGGGTCACAACCCCCCCCCCCCCCAGTCATCAACTATACCACCTCCACTTCCGTTTTTTGCTTATATTTATATATGTCTATCTTATTTCAGGTTATAGGAGTATTAAATGGTCGCATCTGCCCTTTTAGTCATCTTAATTTTAAATATCTATATATCGTAAATATTTTTGCGAGCAGCTTAGCGCCTAAAATTTATTTACTCATTTTTGTTTCCTATTAAGTAATTTACGTTTGTAAACTATATATATATATATTTATTTATATATAACCAAATATTCATAAATTATGAAAATAGCTTTGTATTTACTTTTAAATCTAAGTTAGAAGATAAATAACTCAAACATCTTCTACAAATCTATCACTATTATATTTGCATAATCATGTCTGTATTTATGCTCCGATAACCAAATAACACGGTATAACTTTGGAACATATTCATACTAAGTAAGTTTCGTTTCTAGCCACGAAAACCCATAGAGAGTTGTTTATATCGCGTTCACCTCTGCATATTAAATGCTCTGGGTGGAATTAATAGGAGGCACCTCTCTTTGGGATAAATGAAGGCGACTTGTGAAATGCTATATGTTGTGTCATCGTGTCTATTTATGAGTAGTATTATATAGCTTGGAAGGGACATTCTGTAATATTAAAATTTATTGGATCTTTAAAGGAAGTCTGAGGGAGAAACTGAAAGGATTTATTATACATTTTCGCTGTATTATACAATAGGTAGCTTTTGATGCCTTTAAACTGAGCCATTTACTTGATCCGTGTATAAGTTGTAGTTTGCGTGTTATATTTACACACATTAACTTTTATTAACTATTTAGATAGCAATTTGTTTTCTCTTAGAGCAGGAAATGTTTTTTTTTAATGTTTGCTTTCATGTTGTAAATAGACGAGAGGTATTCCAATTTTATAGATGGTTATGTAATTTCCGCAAGAACCATTTCTTGTAATTTCTTAGTAGTGTTCTATATTTTCAATTTTTTTTTTTAATTTTCCACAACAAACAAGGAATGAAATTTAAAGAAGTCTGATTCATCCGATGTATATAGAATGTTATTAAATTTAATATCTGCCACCAACTGATTTGCCGTCAGCAGCTCAATTATGCACTATTACTTTTAAACACCTTATACAATTTAAACAGTGTTTTTCTTGTATATAATCACAAGTATTAAATGGTATTTTCTAAAGTACGGTTAATTCCCACGAAATACAGGGTGTCCGGGCTAAAGGTATCCAAAAATTATGACTTATTTTATGGAACTACTCATTAGAATTTAAAAACATTTATTTAAATAGAAAGAATATATCACCAGGTTTTAATATCAGTCAGAGATATCGATCATAGCATCAAAGATTTCGATGTGTACACCTTTTGTAGCACGACTAACGTCTAAATGGTAATCCAGTTTTCTCCAGGTGTTTCGTAGCATATCAGGAGTAATTAGACTTTTTTGTTTGGGGATTCATTAAATCCGTTGTGTGTAAACAAAAAATTGAAATTGTGGATCAGTTGAAGAAACGTATCAACCAAGCGTTTTGTGTAATAACTCCTGATACGCTACAAAACACTTGGAGAGAACTGGATCGCCATCTAGACGTTTGTCGTGCTACAAAAGGTGCACACATCGGAATCTTTGATACTATGATTGAAGTCTATGATTGATATTAAAACTTGGTGAGATGTTCTTTGTATTTAAATGTATTTAAATAATTTTTTTAAAATTCTAATGGTTAGTTCCATAAAATAAGCCATGGCTTTTAGATACTTTTGACCCGGACTATATTTATCATATTCCACATTCTACAAAGGTGTTAATTTTAGAAATTATCAACAATTTTTTTTCCAAAGTGATAGGCACTTCAACCTCAACCCCTTCAACATCGAGAATTCGCCTACTTATTATGGGAGTACCACATAGGTGAAACTGTTTCTTGGGGGTACAACAACGAATGTCCATGCTTTATCAATCATTCGAACCCGAAACCCTTACGAAAAGCCCGAGGTGATCACTACAATACGATATGCGCGGCGATTATGACCAACTAAATGCGGTAGTATAAAGTTTCTCTGGCTGCATCATGTGAATGTGAGACCAATCAGAACCCAGATTTTACAACCAATATCTCTTAAAGCAAATAAGATTGATTTTTTTAAAACTTTTAAAATCTCTAAAATAATTCATTTTATATCGGAGACATTATAATGACGTCAACGCGCAGAAGAGGCCCAAAAGCAATCACGTGTGCCCCACTAGCGGATTCGACTCCCTGTACAAACCAACAGATAACGACCCAATACATCCTTAAGGTCTATTTTTTATGTAATGACATGTTAGTTAAAACTTGGAAAACGTATAAAAAATTAAGCTGTTGCCTTAAAATAAATTTTTATGGGGGAGGGGACAACTGGAAAAAAAATTGGTGAAAGTTTGACATTCCCGCTTAACATGATAACTCAAAACACAAACAAATGTATTGTTACGAATTTTGTAAATTAATGCATGTATTTAGCTCAAATTACCGTTAAAATTGTTATTCTGCTTGTAAAAAATGCATTATTATAGTTTGTTCCATGTAAATATTCGTATTAGCTAAATTTCTGCAGTACGATGCATTTAACATAGGGTTTCTAGGTATCTCGCCAATAAACACCTTTGGGGGTGTTTTTGGCAAGTAATTTTTTTAGCGCCAAGTTTGCCACGATAATTTTTTATATCACGAAATGTGGCGAGTTGGCGTGAAATTTGGCGACTTTTCCAAGCCTAGTATTTTCTGGAACATTGTTGAAATCCCGAGACTCTAGTGAAACTATAAATACGGCCTCGATTCGGGGTTCAGTTCAGATTTCAGTTTGAATCGTGTTTTGAGCTTGTCAAAAGCGCCGCTGTTTGCTATAATTTTTTTTCGGAGAATCGCTGAGATTTATGCCGCGATAAGGGCGACTTCGTGCCGCGTCTTTTGTGTTGAGTTTTTCCGTACGTCTGTGATCTGAAGATTGTGTTAGAAGCACTGTAGTCAGTTCCTGACGATCTGTAAGCTGTAGTATTTCGACTTCCTGTAAATAAATCTTTGTTTTTATTCTGTCTTATTCAAAGCCCATTGAATCGCCGATCAAAACTGAGAATTCGTAACAGTATTACTATTTTAAAAATCGGTGAAATAAGATAAGAACTTTTCCTAAGGGATAGAGAATTCTCAGGGTTATATTATGTTTATCACAGAGTGTGTAGCAGTTTAAGTACTGACTTACAGAAAAATCGCTTAAAATTCATTGTCATTTGCAGTTCATACCTATGTAAACAAAAATCTACCTTTTCTGCAATCATGAGCATAATATATTCCTTTTAAAACTATTTATAGATAAAGTATGCAAAATTTTTAGGCATTTTAAGAGCAACGTTTTGTTATAGAAAGTTATGCGTAAAGAGAAAGGATGATAAAATTAATTTTGAAGAAACGCTAAAAATGACTTTATGATAACATTTCTTACTTTGATAAAAACTACTTTTTCGTACTGAAATCCCCCATATTTATAAATTCAAACGGAATTAGAAAGATAAAAGATTAGGCTTTAATGTTATTGCAAAAAAACAATCGATATTTTGACCGAAAATGCCGTTTTAAAGGTGTAACGGATACCTTAATTGAAGCTTCTGCATCTTCCACCCATCCGCATAAGAATAACACCCTCTAAGAGAAATTAGTTTGAGTTAACACTTCGACTACGAATGAGTACGAACTGAGAAGCTTTGAAAATAAAATTTTAAAATAGTAAAGTTTAAATAAAACTATAAAATGATTAAAAATTGTGCAACTTATGTAAGTTCTAGCGGTTCCCCCTTTTTTTACCATGTTTTTATTAACTTCCTTTCTTATCTGTGTGTTTCTCCAGTACAAATCTTGCAATCGATTTTTAACGAACTTCCTGAGTAGCTAGACATTTGAAACTTTTAGAACTAGCCGCTGCGCGACCAGCATGGTCGCTTTTAGTTTTATATTTTCTTTGGCAAAACAACTCAACTGAAAGTAACCTATGTAAGGAATGTTACTATTACCTGTCATCATAAATATACGTTGTTTAGGGGTAGTGGGAGCTCAGCCAAAAAAAATTATAATCATTGCTAAATTCACTATAACGCTGATTCTAAATCATCATGATTAAAAAATGTGAATTTCCATTACTTCAGAACAGATTTTAAGATAGGACTGAGAAACCCAACACCAATGATTTTAAAAATTACATCCCTCTCTGTATGCACAATTTTCAAAATTAAGATATCTACACTTTATCATTACATCAAATTAGAAATTGTTGGGGAAAATTTCTTCACTTATAAAATGGGGTAAAAATTCAGCATGCACTAAAATATAGTGTGAATTACAACTATGATATTCATAAAACTTCTTGATATACACAGTTGAGTATTTCAAAAGTAGGAGATACTACAGTGACATAATCAAAAGAACGGACTCTAGATAAACCTACATACAACTATCCATGACTAAACACTGGATTTGATAGGTGTAAGCATATTTTGTCAAAAGATCAGCGTAACATATGCACACACACGCGGTTTTAAACTGCGGACGGCAGCTAATGTTTACATCCGGAAGTTACAGCCGTTGCCATTCGGAGAGTAGAAATATCGTTGATTTTTGTGCCGCATACCTACGCGTTTTATATATATAGATAGCTCAGAACACGATGACAATGCATTTTTAAATACTTTTAGCCATCTTTAAGTAGATTTTAACCATGTTTTTATTATTTTCAGTTAATTTTGTTTTGTAGACTGGTGCAGCCATCTATTGGCTGGAACGGGAACGAAAAGTTAAACACAAGTTAGCTTCCAATTAACTTCATTTTCTTTCAAGTTGATGGGATAATTCATAAAAAAATTTTTTTTAAATATTTATTAATACATAGAATTGTCAAGTTTATATGATTCAACAGAAAATTTAAAAACATGGTATATAAAAGTTTTTTTTTATCTTGTAATTATTTTTTAATTTGATGAAATGTAGTTATGGTGTTATTTTCGGTATTACTAAAAGTTTTACAGGCAAATAACACTGCACCCTGTTAAAACGAAAAATTACATTTTTTTTTAATTTGTAAAAAAATATGATTTTAATAATTAGGCAATTTCGACTACCGTAAAACACTGAGTATTATAAACACTTTTTTTCATATTTTTGTCCACAAAAATGACGGTGTGTATTATACCCGAGCACAAAAAAAGGTAGTTTTAAACATTGAATAAACGGCAAACAATAGATAAGCTGTATTATAGTGAAAGTGATTAAGACTGATAATTTCACTGGATTGTTTGTTTCGAATTAAAAATTTAAGTTTTTTTTCTACCGAATTTGACGCTTTCGTTTATGTTTATTGCAAATTTTATTTATGTTAATAAACATTTCTGCAATTTTTAAATAGAATATTGAAAAGTTATGTCGCATTAGAAAGAGAAAAAAATATTTTTTTTTGTCTATTTAGTTGTTACGCACGTGACGATAAATTTATAATTGAAAGTACCAGAAAAAGAAATCACGTGATCGGCATGTAATAAATTAAATTCTAAAAATTAATCTTTAAAAATTCACCAAAAATCAGGAAATGAAGGTAAAAATTCGAATAGAATTTCATTTTGAAGGACTTTTTATGATCTTTCTCGTGATATAAATTTTATAACCCTCAATGTGTTATTTTAAATGCAAACGTAAAAAAAGTTTAAAAAACAGCTTGAAAATTTAATTTAAAAAAATCTAAGAAGAATTTTTGAAAAATCTTTCTTAGTGCACCCCTACACTATTAGAAGAATCGCCATGCAAAATTTCAGCCCTTTAGGTCCAGCGGTTTGGTCTGTGTGTTGTATGTCAGTCAGTCAGTCAGTCAGTGAATGAATGAGTCAGTTACGGAACTGTTTTATATATATATATATATATATATATATATATATATATATATATTACATCAATTGTATACATTGATCGTCGCATTTATTATAAATATATATATATATATATATATATTTATTTTTTTTTGGCATTAATTCCATACATTGACCGTTGTATTTAATTTGAATGTACTCCGTAGCGAAGTACGGGTTTTCAACTAGTTTTTAATAAAATCATACATCAAAAGTATTCTCTTATTTAAATGATTAGAGAATATGTTGGGTTATTTTTTTTAATCTTCATTGTGTTGTTGTTTCTAATGCTCCCTGGCTGGAAGTTCCAGACCAGGTCCGTATAGGCTTCGGGCTAAAGTGTGCGACTCCAGTTTACATAGCACCACAAGGGTCGGACTTCGTCTTAGCTAGTTGCCACCTAATTTTGACCGAGCACACCCAGGAGCTACATCTGGGGGGATCGTACCCTCTCCCTCCCTCTCTGATCTCACAGGGGGACTTTAATGTCTACCGATTTAATGTGCCCATATCCGGCCTAGACACGGAGGTATTTAATGGCGCACGTCGGGATTCGATCCGCGCACCCTCCGCACCGAAAGCTAGCTCGCTACCACAAGGCTATCTCGAGCTCTAGTCTGCATTGTAAAAATATCTTTGAAATTTCAAATGTTATCTTCTATTTTATTTATTGTTTCCGCCTTCATCTTTGGCAACAAAAACTCACGAATTCTTTAATTAATTTTTCTTTTAACGTAGGATCACGTTCCTCAATAACGGTCCTTCGGAGGGATAAAATATTGTTCTGCGTCGCGAGTTATAATTTTGGCAGAGCGCCAAACCCAGTAGCAGTAAATAGTTAAACAGAAAAGGACCAAAATGTGTAAAAAAAAGAGAAAAAAATGAGATATGCAAACGATAAGTAATCCTACGTTAATAACCCGCGGTAGTTTCATTAGAAGAGACTACCTGAAATACATTTTTCGCGTTAATAATCAGTTCGATAATTTTTATAATTGGAGTTACATTTGGTAATTTAAAAGATATAGAAAATGCCTTTAAATATAAAAACAAGCATGTGTATTCGCGCGCAAGGTAAAACTAATACCAGTTGTCCAAAATAACTTAATTACTGTTTTAAGTACTGCGCACTTTTAAAAACTTACAAAAGAATGCTAAAACACATTAGTAACGTGCAAATAATTTTAGGGAAAATATTTTGACGTTTTTCCATTGAAAGATAACGGAGCGAGTTGCGAAGAGAAAATCTATCGCTATTTCTCAATTAAGCTAACTGAGGTCCTGATTTGCAAATGAACCTTAATTGAATTAATGCATTTAAGTGACAGGAAGTAATTTTGTTGCATATGGAACAAATAAAAAAAATGCGTTCAGTTTCGGCAAATTTTAGTGACAACAACAACAACAACAAAAAAAAATTAGTCATGACAGTGGATTCCTGATGTAAGCGTTTGTTGTCCCCTTATAAGTTGTGACTCATTCAATTTACTGTGGCTTTCATGGGTGAAAACTGTCGTTTTAATCAATAATTTTCACTCTGATAATTACTAAACTGATTAACTTTGTCCAAGTGAGAGTAATTTTTCATGCAATCACTGTATACTCTAATTAATGAACATCTGTATTAAACTGTAATTTAATATTGAGGATCTTCTTTCTAATTTTATTTAAAAAAAGTTCATAGGCATATAAAAATGGAAATAAATCGAAACATTCATGTAACCATAGTAAATACTTCGCAAAGTATGTAGCGTAAAGTTAAAATAACTTTACTCTACATACGTAAAGTATACGCTACATAATCATAAATTAATCATAAATTTATGATTAAATAATTCAAAATAACGATGCAATATGGTACATTAAAATTAGGAATAATTTAAAATTCACTTTATTTGGTGAAACAGAATTAAATTTCCTCGTAACCAAGTTGTAACATATCCTCTCACTAAATTTACTAGTATTAACCTAAGCAATGAAGAACATATACATTAATGAAGTACAATCCTGAATTAACCTGAATTGGTTTTGAAACCTCTTTAACAACTTCAGTGTGACAAAAACTATAACATGATATATTTATATCCCTATATATTTCAAATGTCCATTATAATCCAGTTAACATAATAAACATACATGTAATGTTACCATTGCATCGTCTAAATTAGTGTAATTCCTCGGTTCATACACTTGTTTAATTACATTAAGTTCTCGTGTGTTAAAAGGGATAACTTACAAATGCGTTTGCCTAATAATAGTGACATTAATTGGTATCTTAGCGTATATTCAAGATTGGAGGAATGACCGGAAGGGCGTTTAACATGGTTAGCAGTATTGATAAATGTGTATACTTTGATAAACTCAAAGATATAGAATGGGTATGATCAACATTCATAAGTATTAGAGAGTGTCTGCATAAAATCTTATTGATATAAAGCTATGTGGTAGAGTAGTTAAGTATGTAATTAAATCCTCCGATTCAGCTGTAATCACTTTAAAAATACACTGCTCAAAACAATTAGGGGAGCACATGTTTTTAACGAAATTACGCAAATACTTACACCGATAAGTAACATAAAATAAATCATCCATAATTTAAACGGGGGTTAAAAGTCACAGTTAAGGCAGTGAAACGTCTGTTTCACTGTCTTAACTGTGAAATTCGATTGTTCAGTTATTCTTTTTGAGAAAAGGTGACTTGAAAATGTCTCAACAACGTGATTTACCGGAATCCATGGCATGGCGTATTATAGGCAGACTTGAATCCAGGCAAACACAACGTAGTGTCTCTGACGCTGTTGGAGTCGCCAGAAGTGTCGTTGCAAGGCTGTGGAATCGATTCCAAGAAACAGAGAATATTAGAAGTCGACCAGGGCAAGGTCGGCCACGCGCCACTACACCAACTGATGACCGGTATGCATATAAGCAAACTGTACTTGGATAGAAGCCTGGAGGATAATGCGCGCTTATCATTGGTCGAATCGCCCTGTCATTCATTCCAATTCCTGAAAGGCATATCAGCGTTCTCCTTTAGACCAAAGCCGCTTTTAAGGAGTATATGCGCTCATGATGATTTCACTCTTCAATTTTTAATAATATACTGTTATGCTCTATGCTAAAATACTTAATATAGGAAATACCATGAGTTTCCTAGCGGGTAAAATGCTTTTACATTGTACGTGACAAACACGAAATTTGACGATAAGTACAACGCATTTGACATAAAGCCACGGTGAAAATACGATTAACACAAGTTAAAATGCGTACAAATTTAAAATAAATTTTGAAAAAGTAAAAAAAAGTTGAAAAATTGCCAAGAAATCACAGCAATCGAAAATGAAGCTATGAAAATATGCTTATATGAGAAAACGGTAATGTCATCTATATGAAGATAGGGAAAGTAATAAAAGCTAAGTAAAATTTTAAGAACTCCTTTAAACTTTATACCAACTCATCGCTGTTATCGATCAATTCGAAAGGAAATATGGAAAGAATATTCGTGTTTTTCTAAAAGAACTGCTAGAATGCTGAAAAATGCTTAATATGTTGTTTTTTATAATAGAAAATTTACTTGGTTTATTTTCCATTTAATGCACTATAAAATTACAATAATTTAAAATTATTTTATGTTGTATAAACCAAGTTAAATTTCTGTTATTTTTTACACCAGTTTATTTAATGTTTTATTTAATTTTGCATTTTGTTGGTTGTTTTGCATAAACAAAAATATCTTGCATGTCACATTTTTAACTTTAAATTATTATTTCATGGTGTATGAACCAAGTTAGTTTTCTGTTAGTTTTTACAGAAGTTTATTTGAGGTTTTATTTAATTTTACATTTTGTTGGTTGTTTTGAAAAAACAAAAATATATTGCAAATCACATTTTTTTATATTGAAAGGAAAAAAATTAAAACAAAAAAAAATTAATTTTTCACTTTTGAGGTTTTTTTTTATAACCACACTCACACTAGATTTTAACTTTATTAGCATTTGTTTTATTAATGAATGCAAGAATTATTAATTACATGAAAATTCAAAATGCTACATATATTTTTTCTTCAGTGAATGTAAAAAAAATAAAATAAAATAAAAAAGAAAAAAACGTGAGCCCATGCTCATGCATTTTTGCATTTGGTTGATTAATTTTTATATTAGTACATAAGGAATGGCTTCTTTTTCTTTTTAATGATACACCTGAAGCTGGATGGCCAGATAATAAACGTTTCGAACCTCTTGTAACTTTTAAGGATCTCCTGGCAATAGATGTTGGCTGAACATGGATTGAAGCACCATCTCTTTGCCGAAGAGAATTTCTGTTACAAACAATATGAAGTAATTCTTCCCACTGGCACTCAGAACGGATTTTATTCAACTTGGAGTAAAACATTTATATCCGTTTAAAGATTATTTATGTAATTATTTATACAATTATTTATCCAATTATTTATGTCCGTTATGGACTTTAAGTTACTTATTATTATTATTGTATCAGAATTTTCAACAATAACATTCTGAAACTGAATAGGGAAGTCTTCATTTCTAACATCCATACGTTTCGAGAACAAATCCATTTTGTCAAGATGGCGATTGTTTTGATCGCATTATGGCGCTTTGCATAGAGGCGGGGCAACAGCAGCCAATGGCCATCGCGCATTATCCGCCAAGCTTCTATCCAAGTACAGTTTGCTTATACGCGACCGGTATATACGGTTAACATCTCGTCGAAACAGAACAGACAATGCTACTCAGCTGCAAAGACAGTTTCTCTTGGCAATAGGACGAAGGGTGTCCAGCCAAACAGTACGTAACAGGCTTCATCAGGGAGGTCTCTATGCACGTAGACCAATGGTCTGCATTCCGTTGACCTCACGCCACGGTGCGGCCCAAAAATGATAGGCTGCTGAACATCGAGATTGGGAGCAACATGATTGGAGCCAAGTGCTGTTTAAAGACGAGTCCCGATTCAGTCTGGAGTGTGACACCCGACGTGTCTTGGTATGGAGGGAAAGGGGCACTCGAAATAACCCCACATTCGTTCTTGAAAGGTCACAATACAGACGAGCTGGTTTTATGGTATAGGGTGGAATCAGCATAGGTGGACGTACGGACCTGCATATCATTCGGAATGGTACTTTGGCGGCCCGAAGGTATGCAGACGAGATACTGAGACCTCATGTCATACCTTACGCTGCAGCCATTGGAGATTCCTTTGTTTTCCAGCATGATAATGACAGACCGCATACAGCTCGTCTTGTGGAGAACATGCTTGAAACTGAAACAATACAGCGTATGGAATGACCAGCGTGATCTCATGACCTGAATCCAATCGAGCATGTTTGGGACATGCTCGGGTGACGCATTCCTGAGAGACCAAGGCCTCCTTTTACTCTCCGAGACTTGGACATTGCACTTCTTGAGGAGTGGAACAGTATTCCCCAATGTCGTATCGATAACATCATCGCATCCATGGAAAACAGGTGTGCAGCAGTCTTAGCTGTTCGAGGAGACCACACGCCATATTAAAAATCTTGCATCATTTCTAAATAATACTTTTTTTTTTATCATTTACATGTAACCAAATTGTTGCCCTAAATCATCTTTTCATCTTTTTTCCATATTTTCAAAGAATTAAAGCTTAATTACAAATTTTTTTACGTCTTTGTTTTCTGTATTGCTCATTGATACGCGTGTACTATCCATTTTATGCGAATACGTGGCTGTCTCGCACGGTTTTCTTAACTTATTTACTTGCTCCCCTAATTTTTTTGAGCAGTGTATTTTTTTCCAATTTATGGGGGTCCAGGACACAAGCTTCTTCAAATTTTTGAAAAACATTTAATGCAGTAAAAATTTTTGTGTTCTTTTCTGCTTAAAATGATGTTTAAATCATGTTTCTATCTTAATTAAAACAGGAGATATGATTTTTTTTTTGCAACATTCTAATAGCAGCCAATCTTTGTTTCAACCTTTAAATGCGTTTTTCTGCATGATGGATTTCCTCGCCATTTCTGGTCTTTAAATTGTTATAAGTCAAGAACCGTTAGAGATAAATGGTTCAAACTTGGAGCATGTCTTTTTTGATTATTTTACTTAAATATTGATTCAGAAAATTCGAAAAATATTTAGTTTTGAAAATATGATTTTTTAAAAAATTAGTTACATCACTTTTCTTTAAATTTTTGCTCAAAATATTTTTAATTGTTTTTAAATTTAATATCTTAAAAAATGCTGAATCAAAATTAAAACTTATATATTTCTGTTTAATTAAATGAAAAAAATTTGAAATTCGAAGTATAATATTTCGAGTATAACGATTTCAAATAACCTACTTTTTAAAAAAAATTAAATTTAAAATTTTTTAAAAATTTTATGAGAACTTTTATAATATGATTTTGTTTATATATTTTATGGTTAACCATCACAAACAATTCAAAACTTATTTTTAAAATGTGTCCCGGATCTACTAAAGACGAATAAAGGTATGGCTTATCAAAATTATCCAAATCGAATTATTTTGGAAATTATTGTACGTACTTACAATTATGTATCCATATGCACCTCCAATCTTGAATGTTTATATTTTTTCTAAAGTTGCGATGGGTCTACTAGATCGTTTTCAACATAGAAGACTAGTTGTTAAAAAAATCGCTGTGTTAGGTGGCCGAATAGCGTTTTAGACAGTCATGGGAATATCGATATCATCTTTTTGGAAAATAATATATCGGTGAAACCAATTGTGCCCAGTGGCGAAGTGGTTAAAAGCGTCAAGCTGATACACCACAGGTCCAGGATTCGACCCTGTAACTGGACAAAGTCGACTCATGTCTTTCCATTGAGTGGGTCGATAAAATGAGGACCAAGCATGCTTGGGAACTAACTCTGGGGATCCCGCGTCAGGTTGACCACCTGACCGAGACATGCTATATTTCACCCCAAGTCCACGGTCATGAAAGCGGGGATGGGAACCGCAGGCCTTGGTCCACAGTGCTGAAAAGCAATTCGGAATGTTGTGCCATGAGATAGATCTAGAAAGCAATTGTACAGATTTGAGGGAAAAGTACATACTAGCAAGTGGTAGCCTGGGAGCAGAATGGACCGCTTGAACTTGATTGTGGAAAAGTTGGAACTCTCGTGGAAGGAACTGCACAATCATCTCCTTAAACATTCTTCTTCTTTGAAAATGACAAACTGATATCGAACTGATGTTTAGCCGAGTTATATTTTAGAAGACTAGGGGCTTCGCCCCTAGGCTCGCTACGCTCGCTCCTCTGGTGAATCAAGTGAATGAATGACTCAATAGTTGTTTACAGCGATTGAGTCATTCATTTGTTTACTGTTGAAGCTTCCCTCCCACCTCCCGGCGAAATGGATGAAGCCCGGGTAGATGGGGGGTATAAGCCCAGATGAAGATGGGTGAAAAATCGGATCTTCTTTCATGTCCTTCTGCAAAGGAAGCGAATGCGAAGATTTTTTTGAAGTATTTCTTTAAAATTCAATTAAAAATCGAAATTTTAAGATAGAGACTTAAAATGAAGTTTATATGAATGAGAAAGCTTTCATCTTCCAGTTGGTATAAATATTTTCTTTGTAACATAATAAGTCTGAGAGCATCGAATTTATATATCTCGAAACGTATAAATTTTTCCAAAAAGTGGGTTTTCAATTTTAATAAAAATATCAGTCTGTTTTAAACTATTTTTAAACAAATGAGGTCTTGTTTGAAGGAGAAATGTCTGTAGTCTTAGATTGTAAAAAAAAAAAATTCTACGATCCTTTTTTGGCGAGTTATCGTAATCTGAACATGAAAAAGTCAATATTTTCCCACAAAACGTAAAATAAAAAAAACTTAAAGTCCGACGAATATGAGACATGTCTTACTTTCTTCCCCACATTATTCTGCATCGATTGGTATCGGTCTCGACCCCATACCCCCAGCGGTTTAAGAGGAGATAGGGTGACAAGCTTTTGACAGCGGCGGCGGTGGCTGCGGCAGCGGTAGTTAGTTTTTTTTAGAATAGAGAGAAAAGGATGCTCACGGAAAAGACCGCTTTGATTTGACCAGGATATGGAATGGAAAGTCTCAACTCAGGTTGAAACCCTCATTTGGCGAGTACGATCCCCTTAGAGATTATACTTTATAGATAATGACAAGTAGGTGTAAGGTTAGAGTACAAAATCGAGGGAAAGTATAATTGTAAGCAGTTTCATTCCAGCAGAAGAAAGCTGATAGTTAATTGAGATACACAAGAATCACATTCACTACAGGCTGCGGCTGGCAGTGATTTGGTGAGCGTGATTCCTAGACATTATTATTGTTAGAAAATGACAAACTGATATCCAGCTGATGTGTAGCCGAGTTAAATTTTAAGAGAAAAGGATGCTCAAAAAGGATGCTCACTGAACAGACAGCTTTGAATTGACCAGGATATGGAATGGAAAGTCTCATCTCTGGTTGAAACCCTCATTTGGCGAGCACGATCCCCCTAGAGATTATACTTTATAGATAAAGACAAGTAGGTTTAAGGTTAGAGCGTAAAATCGAGAGAAAGTATACTTGTAAGCAGTTGCATTCCAGCAGAAGATAGCTGGTAGTTAATTGAGATACTCAAGGAGCACATTCACTACAGGCTGAGGCTGGCAATGATTTGGTGAGCGTTATTCCTAGGTTTATTCCTAGACATTATGCGTGATTCCTAAGCGTGATTTCTAGACTTATTTGTGTAAGAAAATGAAAAATAGGTGTAAGGCAGTTATGTATCTAAGTAAAAAGTCTAGATAATATAAGGCTTGCAGCTGAAGAATGGGCCGCTTGGAACTTACTGGGTAAGAAAAGAAATTACCTCAGTTCACTTTGATATTCTGACCAGTGAGCTGGCGAGGACGATTACTTGATATTATTCTTATTTATGTAATGAAAATCCGTTGAACCCATGAAATCTTAAATTCCTAATGTAACCTATCATAAAGAAATTCGCACGCAGACACACATCAACGTATGCATAGATAAAATCTGCCAAACTTTGGAAAGATTACACGTTTTAATAAAATATTTTCGGCTATGAAATGACAGTAAGATTTAAAATTTTCAAATTTGTCATTTACTTTAATTAACCTTTTCCTTACGGGGTGGGATATCATATATCCCAAGAATATGGGCCCAAGAAGGAATATATATATATATATATATATATATATATATATATATATATATATATATATACATATATATATAACCCACCTTAATGGTCGTACTTACAAAGGGGGTTTGAAATTTGCTGTACTAAAGGGGAAATCGGAAAATGGGCTCCCTAAGCTTAAAGTTAATAGAAAAATGCAAGTTCATTGAAATTTTCAGAAAATTTTTGTGTGAAGAGAAAATAAATTTTATAAGCATCAGTTTTATTAAAGTTTAGTTTGCAGTTTAGTAATCAGAGGCGAACAGAATAAAATAGTTTAAAAAAACTTCATAACTAAATTTGGGAAGCGAATTTTTAAATTCA
Organism: Dolomedes plantarius; assembly: GCA_907164885.2. Classification (NCBI taxonomy): domain Eukaryota; kingdom Metazoa; phylum Arthropoda; class Arachnida; order Araneae; family Dolomedidae; genus Dolomedes; species Dolomedes plantarius. The sequence continues at coordinate 172,320,947 of OU015495.1, read as the reverse complement.
ATCAGCGACTTACCATTCTAAATCACCTCCACGCCAACGCAGCTGTTTTCAGGACTATATTACTTTCAAGGTTTATTAAGCATTCATTCTAGTTCGTGTGCAGACATGAATAAACATATATGCGTGTTTTACATGCATGGAAACATAAATATTTTATAAACGAGATGAGATCAACATTGCATATGAGAAATATCAGTTATTATACGACGAATATTTGAAATCTTTGCATTCATTTGACATTTATATTCTTTGATCGTTTGCTAATAAGGTAAGGGATTACAAGTCGAATATGTTTCTTCCCTAGAGAATTATTAGTCGCGTGCATAATATAAAATAACAAAGAAACTTTAGAGATCCATTTTGTAGATAAGATACAAAGGATTTTCTAATGACCAAGTACAAATTCCTGTACCGTGTGTAGTGTTAACAATTTTTTTAAAATGACTCTCATTTACAGATATTAGATTTGTTATTAATTCAATTATTAATTTTTTATTTTCTTTTACCGACTCTTCTGTTTTTAATTTTATATATATTAATAAGTTGCCTACTGCTTTTTAATTTTGTATAAAAATTCAACACTATTTGTCTGACACATTTGAACTTCAAGTATTTGGAAGACAGATATGAAAAAGCAAAACTGAGTTATATAAAAAAACATTATTTAAACACTAACATTAATTTTTTTATATAAGTGTGGAATCTAACTTGGGTAAAATCTTAACCAGCAATCATACTCTAAATGGTTCTGTTTCTTATTTACCCGGTGAATCCTCTAACGGTCCAGGCACACTATAAAGTAATAGGTTTAAATATAAATAATTCCTTTATTTTCTACGTAGAGGTAGACTAACATAGACCGACTTGGGCCTTCAAATAATAACACAACAGTACCGCAACTTGCGGTACTAAGAAACTGAACTTTAAAGTCGTAACGAACCCTTTCAGGCAGAATATACGTTCACTAACAATACCCGTAACCATCGGGCTCTGAAATAACTATCGAACTCGTGCAGCCACCTAGACTAAATACTAATATGTGCTCTATCAGTTAAATACCGCTATCACCTTCAATCTAACTTTTCTCGACTCTTTCGTATCTCTACTAATAGCGTAACGCACTACCGTACAAATCTCCACTCCCTTCTTGGGCTCTTGCCAACTCAGCATGTGTCACTTAAATAGCCCAGACACCTGCTCCGAACTCACTTCGACTGGCCTGCAATGCGCAGCTACCAGAAATTTGCATCTGAGCAACACGCGAACCCTACAACTCATTCAAGTAGAAGAAAAGATTTATAATTTAGAAAGTACTTTAACGTTCAGCTTACGGGGCCCATTTTTTCCGATTCGCTCTTTAGAACAGGAAATTTCATACCCCCCATTGTAAGAATCGCCATTAAAGGGGTTGTATATTGTGGCGACGTAATATTGTGATAATGGGGTAATTTAAATCTTTAAATATTATTACTAATTAAAGTTAGGATTACTCTTAACAATCATTTACTTTTACTAACAGTTAATATTTAGTTTCAATTAAAATTTACTTCAAAAATAGCCATAGCGGTTAGTACATGTAGATGGTAAAGTATTGCATTGTAATTTTTTATTAAATGCAATAACCCATCATATAATTAAAATTTACCCTAGGTTCGACTTACTGTTGCATCACTGTGGTGATTAATGAGCTACAAAGAAAAATGAAATTAAATCTAATGAAATTACTTATCTAACATTGGAGCACACCTAAAAATAAAACTACTTCACCTAAAAGAAAACTCAAGAAAATTAAATCTGCTGAAAAAAAAAACTAAAGCTGAAAAATCAGAAATTTAACTCAAAGGCAAGGAACGACATGACACAACTTTACAGATTAAAAATAACAATTTTATTACACTGGCGACTAATATTAGATTCTACATGACTCTCCACCAATCAATGATTACAAGATATAAACAGTAATAGAATCTTCATAGATTAATTATTTCACAAGAACAAATTTCAGAGAAGTCGTAATAAAATCAATTACTAATAAGAGTGGCTGGTGAGAAAAAAAAAACCCGTTTAAATGAAAAGTGATTAAAGTAAAAAATCAAAAGAAAAACTAAAGAAAAAATCAATAATAAAAAACACGGAAATTAAAATCATATTACCAAATTAAATGCTGCAGCAAAAAAATAAAACTATTGGGGAAACTGTGTGACCATTTTGTTAGGACCATGACGCCAAGTCAAAAACTGTCGAGTCCATCGTTCATCTCCCGCCATCGTCGAAGCTCTCGTTCTACGTCCAAAAACTGGATCTTGCTTCGGTCCCTAGGCAGGGAGCCCCTAGCCGGGGTCCCACGCCCGTCTCGCTCCAATCCCAGAAAAAAAATCCTCTTTCAAACCTCCCCGCGCTTCCCGAGTCACCACTCCATTCCTTGTAGTCGTGCGCAGCCTGTATGATTGCAAAGAGTCCGCTGGCGCTCCAACGATTTTGGACATTAAGTTCGAGAGAAAGGTTGCAAGCCACAAATTCTATCTTCTGGAACTGTAGTCCAATTTCATTTTTTCTTCTGAACTCGTTCTAACGCTCTATTAAAATTCCTCGGCGCCACCGCCATCCACAAGATGCTGTATTCTTGCGCACATTCCAAAATCCTGATACTCTGATCTTTTCTCCTCTCTGGCTCGGGGGGGGGGGGGGTCTTGGTTGGGCATCACGAAGAAATGGCGAAGACCGGGCATATCAAATTTCTAAGGACATCGGCCAGTAAAAGATAGCGATTGAAGCCTGTTGCTAGGCACAGAGTCAGTTTTTTTGGGAAATAAAGAAAAACAAGGAATAGTAAAAAAAAAACTTTTGCTATTCATCTAAATTTTTTCAACATTTGAAGTAAAATTTACCAGCCAAAAATGCGTACCAGCCACCTTTGTATTATTTCAAAATAAGGCTTATTAATTTATCAATTTTTTAACAATAAGGTATAACATGTGATGATCTACTTCAATTTAATTCTTCATAATGTCAAAACATCTAGAGAAACTTGCGCACGCTTCTCCAAATGCGATGACATTAGTCAAATAAATGAATATTTGATCACCGCAAGTTTAACCATCAAGTATATTTAGCAGAGTCTTAATAAATTTATAACAAAGCCCAACCGTTACTAATATTTAATTGTTTACTTTACTTAAACTTAATTACCTCAAAACCCGAGATTAAAATAAACGTTAATTATTTAAAAACTCTTAATTATCATCACAAATATATATATATATATATATATATATATATATATATATATATATATATATATATATATATATATATATCAGGGCCGCCCAGATGGGAGGGGGCAACTGGGGCACTTTGCCCCAGGCCCCCAACTGCCGGAGGGGCCCCGAAAAATTTTTTGAAAAATATTTATTAGATTTTCTCCGAAAGAAAATTCTGAAACTTGTACCGTACTTCAAAATTCAAAATAATCTCCAGAAAAAAGGGGCCCCTCCAAAAAAAAAAATATTCGATTAATCAGATTTCTCTTACTACAAAATAGTCTTCTGAAAAATTGTCTTGGACCCTAACAGAAGTTTGCCCCAGGCCCCGTAAAGTCTCTGGGCGGCCCTGATATATATATGCACACACACACACACACACACACACATATATATATATATATATATATTCATTCTTGGGCCCGTATTCTTGGGATAAATGCTATCCCACCCCGTAATGAAAAGGTTAAAGGAATAACTTTCCGGGTTGTCTAGTAAATACCACGCGAACTGTACATCTCGTTCTGTCCTGGTAACACGATATTCGTTAACAACACATTTTTAAATCGATCACACCACATCCAGTGGAAGGAAAAAAAAACCTTAATATTATAAACTTAGCGTATTCACTATACTCGTCACTGCTCCCTTCGACCAATCTATCAAGGTCGTAGCAGTTAGCTGTGGACAAAGGTTGTCAGAAGTTGAAAGCATAAAAAAGGGAATTAAAAAAAAATAGGACAGTGTAGGGAAATATGCAAATATGATATTTATTCACACCCATCAACAGTTATTTATATCTACTACATAAATATAAATACAATTTGAAAAGAAGGAACGTTCTTATTTAAATAGGATTTATAGCGAATTAATTTTATTGTGTATTGTAACGACTCCCGTACAATAGCGAATTTATTTTGCGTTATTTAGTTATTTAGTTTGCGGGGGAAATTCCGGAAGACCTACCAACACGTGGATTGTGCACATAATTGATATTGTCGGCGGCAGACAGCCAGTCGACTGGCAGCATAATGACCGGAAGTTCTATCGACAACTCACAGAAAAGTTCGTCAGCTACAAAAAGGAAGTGGCCGACCGGATGCACCTAGTCGTCTGGGAACGTAACTGAATAAAGAAAGGCGGCGTTTCCAGGCCTTTAGAGAACGTTCAACGGTGGTATATAAAGTCGCCAAGCGCGGATTCGTTGTTGCTGAGATTCAGAAATTCAGAGGCGAAGTTAGTCAGAATGACTAAGGAGCCGGAGATAAGGAGATATTGCCGGGACTAGAAAGACTTGAATGAGCGCAGCTACAAATCAAGTCTTACCTTCGTCGTCGATGCCGCGACCCCACGAAGTTAAATTTTATATATATTGTAAATAGCCTGTATTTAGTCGAGAAATGGAATTAAAGCATTAAATACAAAAATGCTGACAGTCTTTTATTTAAGGAAAAGTCCTTACAGTATGAAGACTGATTTCCATTAAGAGCAATGATATTAACTCTCGTTAATGTCAAAAACCTAATCACCAGTCTGAAAGCCAAGCTTGGGTCAATTCCTTAGGTCAAAATTCGGTTGCAGTAGGTAATAACTCTCATTGACATCTCCGGCCCCCTCCGCTTTCGCGTATCGGCCCATGAAATCACTGAAGACCAGTCGATACGTAGCAATACCCGAATACGTAGCCGAGGATTCATTTCCCAAGTTCGGTGACATTTTTCATTGCTGTGGGGCTCGAGGATGCTGGACAAGCAGTACAGATCTATCATCCACTGAAGGCACCCCAAGCCCCCTGCAGTCGGTATTAACTGATTTAAATATTTTTTTATTGACAAAAAAGAGTGTTGCGGTATAAAAAAAATTGCACGCAAAGTAACTAACGAAAAAAGAGGGCAAAAATAGATAACAGTATAAAAAGAGTGTGAACAAAAGGATCTGGACTCAAAAGAGGACAAGTTCTCTTTAAATCAGTTATTCTGGAAACCCTATGTAGACATAACACATCCTGTAAAAAAGTTTCTTTTGCAGTTATCGGGTGACCTTCATAAGCGGTATGACATTTTTCAACGTGCGTAAGCCGCATTTTACATTGTCCGGCATGGCATTTTATTTTTGATTCACTGTAAATGATACAAATTTGAGATTTTCACCGTGGACAAAATGATACCTGTATTATTAACTGTTAATTTTTCATTTCTCTGTAGTTAGTTTACTTTTTACTTATTCATTACAAAAATTTCAGTTAAGCTGAATATTGCTGATATTGAATGCACGCGGCATATTTCAAATAGATCAGAAATATTTAATCTTCTGTTTAGAATAGTTTATATACCCCTAAAAGCATTGAGAAAAATCCTTTGAAAGCATTAAATTAGACTTATTTTTAAATTGAGTTTTAAAGTATTTTAAATCAAAAATTTATTTGCTAAATAATTAAAATTAAAAAAAGATTTGTATAAAAGCTTTTAAAAATCTTTTTTAAAAGCAATTATTTAGAATCCTTTGAAATTGAGATTAACTGGAACTTATTTAAAATTTATTTAAATTGAGGTATAAGATGCTTAATTTTCAAATCAACTCCAGTTTCCTCTTTAAAGTTAATAGTTTTTTTTTTACATTCTAGCGCGAAATAAATGTAAGGTTTTAAAATTTTAATGAGATTGTATAATTTTTTGTCTATTAAAATTCTGATCAGTTTATAGACGTCATGATATTAATATAAAACCCAGGCATTGCGCTTTCCCTGAATATTTCATATTTTATGAAACTGAATATTCATTTTGAACAGTTTACATTTATTTTTCTAAGACAAACCTCCTGACCAGCGTTTCTCAACCTTTTTTGGCCCTCGGACCGGTAAAATTTGTGAAAAAATTTCGCGGACCGGTGTTTTTCTTTTAACAAAAAAAAATCTTTACTAGACAGTAAAGAACTACTACATAAGTTAATTGTGACATTTTTATTATCATTTACTTCCAATAATATTCAAATGTGAAGATAAGTAATTATTGTAATTATTATATACTAGAAGGTAACCCGTCATTTTGACGTCATAATACTAATAATGACGTCATAATGGAAAAAGTATATGAAAGTTAAAAAATATCCCGAATTATCTAACAATATTGCATTTAATCCACACCTTGTAAAAGCAAACGCTTTCATTATTTTTTATTTATTTAGTTTTTTATGCGATTGGAGTAATAGACTGCCATCCATCCAAATGATATTAGTATTATCATTTTGACGTCATAATACTAATAGTGACGTCATAATGGAAAAAGTATATGAAAGTTAAAAAATATCCCGAATTATCTAACAATATTGCATTTAATCCATACCTTATAAAAGCAAACCCTTTCATTATTTTTTATTTATTTAGTTTTTCATGTGATTGGAGTAGTAGACTGCCATCCAGTTTATTTCAGCTCACTACGCGATATGAATACTTGAGCTACTTGATTCATTCACATTCAAGTTTGTTTACTTTCAGAATTCATCGCAAAAGTAAACAGATTTTTAAAAACTGTTAAATATACAACTAAAAGAATCCAATTTACTTTAGTTCTGAATGTTTTATAGAAAAATAGGCTGAACAAACGTTATTTGATGGAGAAGATATTAGTTTTTAGGTAAGAAAAAATTCTGATCCACATCTGAAATTGAAATTCAGCCTAACCGGCTGTTTGTTTACTGAGGGCTTCAATTGAAAGATGAGTACAGCCCGGAAGTGTTATACAGAGACAACGGCTATTATATATATATAAGTAAATAAACGTTTGAGAAAAATCACAGAAAATTATAAAAAAAAAATCACAAAATCATCGCATATAGGAACAAAACAAATAAATCAGTCCTCTGATTACTGCAAAATTAAATATCTATTATTTTTGTTCATTTGGCATATAATATTAAGAAGAAGATTGTTGCTGCTCTTCTTCAATTGAGTTTTCAATTGAGGGTTCTAAATTAGTCAAGTAGGAGCGGGGAAATAACCGAAAGTCGATTTCTAAATTTATCTTTTATCACCGTGGGGGCTTGGAGTGCCTTGAGTGGATGTCGGATCTGTACTGTCTGTCCGGCATCCTCGAGCCCCACACTATTGAAAAATGTCACCGAACTTGGGAAATTAACCCTCGGCTGCGTATTCAGGTATTGCTACGTAGCGACTGGTCGTCAGGTGATTCATGGCCGATACTCCTTAGAGGCGGGCGGTGGTGTCAAAGACTTATTTTTTATCACCGTTATATTATTATTGCAACACTTTCTCTGCTGTGAGCACTCCATCCAGTTTTTAAAAAAAAGCGAGACGTAACAAGTGTGAGCACACTCCAGTGTTACCAAACTTCAAAGACAAAATTATGGATTCTAGATCCTAAAATTATGGCCTTAACTTAAAAAATATCGTACAAAATTTTATTATTATTATTTTTTTAATAAATTTTTTAAGACATCTTAAAATCTGTCCTTACCACGGAGGACAGGTCCATCTCCGAGGACTAGTGAAATTTTTCCGTGGATAGGTGCCGGTCCGCAGGACCAGCGGTTGAGAATCATTGCTGCAGACAATCCTCCAGCTGTAAGACGGAGAGATGTAAGGGTTCACCTGGGAACTAGCTTGGGGTCTTCAAGTTCGCAAGTAGATGGAAAATACGCCACAAACTATATGCCCCTGCGCCAGCATTTGAAGATTCAGTCGAATAGGACCCATCAGCATAAATTCTGAGACATTCAGATTCGGGATAGCCATTGTTTATGGTCAAGAGAACAATACAGCGCACTATTTCACAAGCAAATTCTCTAGCCTAAATGACAGATCACTTAGCAAAAAGCCCTGCTCGAGGATCACTAGATAGAACTCCCCCCCCCCACACAGGAGACCCTCTGAAAATTGAGTCATATCTTACATACTTAAATCTTGACCAGATTGTTTACAAAAGAGAATTTGCTTGTGAAATATTGCGCTATATTGCTCTGTTGACCATAAACAATGGCTATCCCGAATCTGAATGTCTCAGGATTTATACTGATCCAAATCTAGCTGTAAACACTTAGAATCAAAGTGTTTACAGCTAGCCGGCAGCGGAGAAGCGTCGGAGATAAGAATTCTGGTAGGGACGGATTACTACTGGAATGTCCTGGCTGGGGGAAAAGAGAAGCTTGGTAATAATTTGTTCGCAACTGACACCTTGTTTAGGTGGACTATTCAGGGTGGGGGCTACGACACAGGGTGGGGGCTTGGAGAACGCAGCTGTCATGAATGTCGGTGTACAGTATTTTGCCGACACGCCGAGGAATGTTGAAATTAATGATATCGTAAAGCTGTTCTGGTCTCTGGACACACTGGGGTTGACAGAAAACAAACAGGAGGCTTCCAACGAATCAGTTGTTGAAAAATTTCAAAGTGAATTGCAGTTTGATAATGGGCGATATGTTTCCCGCTTGTTATGGAAACAAAATCATGAAGCTTTAAGTAATAATTTTGAAAACGCGAAAAACCGTTTGATGTCTTTAGGAAATAAATTAAGGAAAAATGTTTGGCTTCGTAAGCATTATAATGAAATAATACGGGATCAGTTAGAGAACCAAATTATTGAAGAATGTACACTGCTGGCCACCCAAATTGCAACACCAAGAAAGACAAGAGATAACACAACAAAATTTATTTTGTAGATAACATTTTGACCAACTATCAAATGATTAAATTTATAGACTTCTGTGAAGTGTGGTTCCTGCCAAAATCAGTAGCCAGAGTAGCCGCCATTGTTGGAGATCACCACTGCCACACGCTTCGGCATTGATTCAAAGAGACTTTGGATGAGTTCTTGGGGTACAGCAGACCAAGCAGCTTCCACACGTTGCCAAAGTTGATCTGCTGTGGCAGCTGGGGATGGAATCTGGGTCAATCGTAGAGCAACCATGGACCACATGTTTTCTATCGGTGAAAGATCCGGAGAGCGAGGCGGCCAGGGAAGCAATTCAATCTGGCGTTTGACGAAGAACCGTTGGACAATGCGTGCCACGTATGGTCGCGCATTATCTTGTTGAAATATGGCTGTGGGCAAGCCCTGAAGGTAAGGAAGGACAACTGGCTCCAACACCTCGGAGATGTAGCGCTGGCTGTTTAAAGTACCGGCAATGCGTACTAGAGGTGTGCGAGAGTGATATCCAATACCGCCCCATACCATAATACCCGGTGAAGGACCAGTGTGGCGGTGCATAACGCAGCTGTTCAGCATCCTCTCTTCACGGTGTCTCCAGGCTCGAATGCGACCATCGTGGTGTTGCAGACAGAAGCGTGACTCGTCAGTAAAGACAATTTCATTCCATTCTGCCATCCACATCCTTCTGTCATCACACCATTGGCGGTGGAGACGTCTGTGGTTCTGCGTCAAGGGTAGACAAAGCAATGGACGTCTTGCGGACAGACCACTCTGCTGTAAACGGCGTCGAATGGTACGCGCAGACACTGGATGATGCGTTACAGACTGCATGTGCTGTGCTATGGTTCGTGGTGTGACTGAGCGATCCGTCACTGTCATGCGCACAATTCGCCTGTCATCACGTGAAGTGGTGCGCTGAGGCGGATGCGATCGAACACGCCGGTCCGTCGTACCCTCCTGCGTCCAACGATCACATATCCGCATTACAGTTGTTTGGTTTCGTCCAACACGACTACCGATTTCACTGAAAGATAATCCACAATCTCGGTAGGCCACTATCCTTCCTCTGTCGAACTCGGATACTTGATCAAAAGATGATCGCTGTTTTCGACGAGGCATAATTGATCGTTTTTTTGAAAAAACCAGAAGAAAAACACAATTGCCAAACTTGAAATCGTCGAAATCTCCAAGCCTTAAATAGCGCTTTGAAGTGGCGCCACAGGCGCGCGTGATGTGTGTCTGCCCTGAAATTCTAATCATTTGCATATCTCACCTACGCTAATGCATGTTGAAAATTTAATGTTATTTTCATGTTTCCTTCAGGGTGTTGCATTTACAGTGGCCAGCAGTGTAGTTTTGAAAGCAGCAGTGACAAAGTTTATTATATGCCGCATTCCCGAGTTGTTAGAAAAAATTCTATGACAACTAAAGTAAGAATAGTTTATGATGCCTCTTCAAAAGAAAATAATTTTGCATCTCTTAATGATTGTTTAGTTCCTGGGCCGAATTTAAATCCTTCGGTGTTAGATATGATATTGCATTTCAGACAATATAAATATGCCTTTTCCGCAGATATTGAGAAAGCATTCCATCAGATTGGAATAACAGAAATTGACAGAGATCCTTTGAAATTTTTGTATTTGGATAATGATTTTAATTTGAAACCATATAGGATGACTAGAGTGCCATTTGGCGTTTCATGCAGTCCCTTCATTCTGGCTTGTACTATTAAGTATCATATATCTAAAATATCCCCAGAAAAAACCGATGTTTATGAAATGCTAAATAATTCGGTGTATATGTTGATGATCTTTTTTATGGGGGCCATACTCTTGAGTAAACCTTCAAGTTTAGTTCTGAAGTATGTAAAGTATTTAGAGACGCAGGCATGAACTTACGTAAATTTAGTTGTAATTCAGATGCTTTAAAGAATCAGTGGAAAAATAGTGGGATAATAAACAGAGAAGAAGATTTAGACAATTCATTAAAGGTGCTAGGTCTTAACTGATGTACTCGTAGAGACATAATTTTCTTAAATTTTGAAGCTTTGTGTGAAACATTAAATAATTGTAATATCACTAAAAGAAACATATTAAAAGTATCTGCTACAATCTTTGATCCGGTAGGTTTTATTTTGCTGTTTGTAATACGGGCAAAATTGTTAATTCAAAATCTTTGGCAAATAGGAATAGATTTTGATGATGATGATGTTCCGAAAGAGTGTAAGCAATTGTGGTCTGAGTGATATCACGAAATAGAGAATTTGAAGAAACTGAAATTAACAAGAGAATATTTCCCTGGAAAACTCAGAAACTTCAATGATTTGGAATTACACATTTTTTGTGACGCATCAATAAAAGCGTATGGAGCTGTCGCATACTTTAGGTGTCCCAGAGATTTCACCATGACGTTTGTTACATCCAAAATTAGAGTTGTCCCGGCAAGTAAAGAGCTGGAGTTGTCTAGATTGGAATTACTAGGCGAGTTAATTGCCTCCAAACTTTCAAAATATTTGAAAGAACTATTTAAGATTCCAGACGAAAGAATATTTATGTGGTCCGACAGTAGGATAGTTTTACATTGAATTAATGGATCACCCCATAGGCGGAAACAATTTGTAAGAAATCGTGTTACTGAAATACAGTCCTTGACATATCCGGCTTGTTGGAAGCACTGTGATGGAATTTCCAATCCTGCTGACATTCTTTCAGGTGGTTGTTCCGCAGAATATTTGCTGTCGCCAAAGGTATGGTGATCAGGGCCACATTGGTTGAGCAAACCAGACTGTATGTGGCAAAAATGTGTATGAAATAAAGTGTGGCAAAAAAGTGTAAACGGCTTTTATGAGCGACTAGTGAGTTCCGTGAAAGTGCCACTACGCAAAATCATTGGACGAACATCCTTAGGCGTGGGCGAACTTCACACTTTGCTAACTGAAAGTGAAGCTGTGATTAATAGACGACCACTAACATATGTTCCTGATAATATCAGTGATCTACAGCCACTTCCACCCGCTCATTTCCTAATAGGAAATAAAATGTCCAATTTACCCCCAGTTAAATTCAATAAAATTATGGGTCTAATCCGTAAAGAAACTTTGCTTAAAGAATATTTGTATCACGAATGATTGCTAAATCAGTTTTGGCGCAAGTGGAATAAAGACTATTTATTGAACTTGAAATCTGCAAACTGTAATAAAAATCAGCAGGCTAAAGGTGATTTGAAAGAAAATGACATTGTGATTATTCATGATGAACATTTACCACGAAATATGTGAAGATTGGGAAGGATTGTAAAAACCTTTCCATTACAATGATTCCATTTACACCCGTTTACAAATGATTCCATTTGTAAATGGATAGTTATGTGTAAAAATGTAGTGTTTAGGTAAGTGTGTTTAAAGATCTCCAGTGAGGTGAAAATCGTAAGTTCCTTACTGATTGTATATTGTTAATTCTTCTATAGTAAGTCTAGCATTTGTTATAGATTGTTAGTCTTTGGATATTATTAACTTAATAATTGTTCAAAATGCTTCCTTCAAATTTGAATTTTAAACTTTTATATTTGTGAATTATATGGTATACTTGATTTTCTGAATTTAATGTGTAAATTGTGATTGTATGTTTTTGGAAACATGAACATTAATTGGAAGATTTGAACGGTTTGGTCTCAACTCAAATGTTAAGAAATTGTAATTAGAAATGTTGAACTCTTGAACCTAAAAATATTCTGAAATGTTGTAATAAGTATTGTTCTAAACATTGCTGTTCAGCCCGACCCAGTTTGTTGGGAATATGTATTTTCACCGCCAGATAGCGATGTATGGGTCAATGCCCTGGGGTTGTCTGTCGCGGTTTGTAACTTCTTGTTGTTTTGGCTGAGCGTGATGGTTCAGAAGAAATTTGCTATTGAATCTTGAACCTCGAACCCTGGCCCAACTTTGTAGGGAAATAAAATAATTGTTATTGTTGCTAATTCATTGTTTTTAGTTAATTATAACTACTATTTTTTTCAAAGCCTTTGACCAGGGGTGTCCAACCCGCGAGCCGCGGGACGCATGCGGCCCAGAGAGAGAGAGAGATCTCAAAGCGAAAAAATATTAATAGCCTGCCTCGATTTAAAAAGCAAAGCTTGTAGTTTTAAGATTTATTCTTTGTCGATGGAGGAAAGTACTGACGCTACTGACACGGCTCAATTTGTTTTTTTATTAGGCGTATAAATGACAAGTTTATTGTAACTGAAGAAGTGGATTCTTTAGTACCGTTAAAAGACATGACAACCAATAGAGTTTGTATGAAGCAGTGAAGAAATCATTGGCACGATTCTCATTGTTGTTGTTCCTAATGCCTCCTGGCAAGAAGTTTCAAACCATGTCCAAGTTGGATTCGGGCTGAGTACTGCGGCTCCGGTTTATAATAGCACCACAAGGGTCGGAGTCCGACTTTGCTAAGTGCCACCACAATTTTGACCGAACACTTCCAGGGGTGACCAATGGGGGATCGTACCTTCTCTTCTCACATACCTTATATAAGAACTTTCCGATCTACGGATTTAACGTACCCATATCCGGCCTAGACACGAAACGCGATTCTCATTATGTCTTGTCAACATATCTGGTATAGTTACATATGGTGCCCCAGCTATGACAGGCAAAAAAAGAGGAACTTGTACGATTTATAGAAGACGATGCCATTGCTATTGGAAATTTTCGTTTGATGAAGTACCATTGCATAATACACAAGGAAAATTTATGCGGAAAAGACTTTAAAAATTGACCATGTCATGTAAATCGTCGAAACGGTGAATTTTATGAAGGCTTGTGGATTGAATCATCGCCAGTTTCAGGAATTTCTTAAAATCTTGGTTGCTGAATATGGCGATATCGTATACTTTAAAGAAATAATGTGGCTCAGTGGAGAAAATATTAAAAAGTCTTAAAAAGATTTTATAGCGTACTTGGTGAAATCAAATTGTTTATGACACTGAAAAGTAACCTGTGCCAGAACTTGATAATTGTCTTGCAGATTTTGCAGGTTTTGATAGATTTTAATGCCCGTTTAAATGACTCAAACACCCATCTTCAGTGCAAAAACCAACTTATCAATCCAATGTTTCAAACCATAATTGTGTTCCATATGAAATTATGGCAAGCTCAATTAAATGTTAACATTTTTTTTTGCATTTCGACACGCTGACCAAACATAATTATAAAAATGGTATAAAATACGCAGCCTTACTTTCCGATTTAGTAGAAGAATTTAAAAATTGACTTCAGAACTTTTGGAAAAATAAACAATTGTTTTGGATCTTTTCTACTCCATTTACAGTCAATATAGATAAAATGCTATCAAATGGATTGCATAGAGTTGCAATCTGACATCTAACTTAAAGAAAAATTCAATCAAGTCTCTTTGTTGTACTCATAAATCATACCTGCCCAGATATGAATATACCTCACTGCATAGTTATGCGTTACTCTGGTCATCAGTGTTTGGAACCACGTACATCTGTGAACAACTATTTTCAAGAGTGAAGCACACTAAGAGTCAAATTAGAACCAAAATATCGGATGAACATCTTAACAACTCCATGAGAATTGCAACCACTTCAATTGACCCAGATATTGAAGCTTTAGTTTCTCAAATTCAATGCCATATATCACATTATTTTTATGACTCCTATAGTTATCTTTTTAATTATAAATTAAATTTATAATGAAATAAATACGTACGTTAACTATACATTATACATTTTTTACTCAACTATTTTTAATATTACGTATATTTTTGTGTGGCCCAAGACAATTCGTATTCTTACAATATGGCCCAAGAGAGCTAAAAGGTTGGACACCCCTGCCTTTGATGGCGAATTCACTGCTATTCGTGCAGTCTAGTAACAAATGGTAATTTTAAACCATTAGCTCAAAAATGTAGTTACTTTGACGTACTAAGACAGAAATACAATCGAGTTTCATCAGCCCTTCATTTATAAGAACATGTATAAATTACTGTCGGTTTCTCATTAAAAGCTCAAAAATTGATAACAATTAGTACTTATAACTGCTACGAAAACGGGATAAAAAAATCCATTAACCATCAAAGAAAAGAGCACTGAAAATCCAATGACCCTCGCATTTCTTAAAATTCTTTGAAACTGAGGCATACCAAGAATTTAGGATTTCGAAACGATTATGAGGCCCGATTTTGTTTCTAAAGACAAGAGATTTATAACATTTTAGAGATAAGAAAATAGTAAAGGTTTGAAATTTTAATGAGATTAAATTATGTGTCAGTTTTAGAAGTAAAATTACTAATACAAAAAGTAGATATTGCGCATTCTAATGGTAAAATTTCATACTTTTATGAGCAATAGATAACGGCAAGAAAAATGACACATGAGACACAAAATCGGAAAGCAAGACTCCCCGTTCAATTTATAGAACCAAATATTGTACAGTAAAACTTACCATAAATTTAATTTATCCCTCTCATAAAATGATATATTAAAGTAATCGTGGCGCAGAGTTTTTACTTGCATCCGCCAGAATGCTTGATTAAATTGATTTACCTTTGGATATGTGAATAAATAACATCCATATTTATGATTAAAGAACCTTTGCAACGAGCCGCAAAATATTCCATCGTTTTGCAGAATTAGTAAAAATGCAAAATATCATATTTCATGTTGTTTTTCATTAAAATGTTATTGAATCAAAGCCGCAAAGACTTGATATTTACAGCTAGACGATTAAAGCAAAAGGTTTTAACAAGCAGTACATTCCTCTATCATATTTCGCTAGTTTCTTTTTCCGAAAAGGGATTTAGGAAACTTCCACTTGATGCAATGAAAAATTAAACGAATTAAGTAAGGGAACAGAAGGAAAGTGGCTTTTCAGCTTTTGTTTCCTTAGTTGAAGAGATTAATTTATTATTTTGAAAAGAAAAACAAAGAAACTACAGCTATAATTAATCTAAGTACAATTTCACAAAAGTTATTAATGAATTACTGACTGAACTTAAAGGAGGCTTCATGTTCATCTCTAATTTATGCACTCTTTGTGATACCTGCCTTTTTTGTATCTAAGAATTCAACAATAATTTGTTTTCATTTGAATGACAATGGAATCCTGTTTCCATCTAATTTAAGATATTCTTATGACATACTAAATAAAGCTTTTCATTCATTACTACAAACAGACAATATTATACTTTTATGAATAAAAGTAAGATATGTAATACAAGCAACGTGAATAATGTAATTTAATATCAAAAAGGACAAGAACAATTGTACAAAGTTTACAACTTAAAAAATAGGATTTATTTAAAGTTTACGGTATCTGTAGCTCGTTTTGTCTGTACGATATCTGAAGTTAGTTAAAGGTTAATTTTAGCACCAATAAAGGAATTTCCCGATATATATATATATATATATATATATATATATATATATATATATATATATATATATATATATCTGTGTGTGTGCGTGTGTGAGCGTGTGTGCCCGTGTGTGCGTGTGTGTAACGATAACGCCCCACCTTTATTACTTAACGCTTATTCTAAATTTTCCTCTTATACTATCAATAGCACAGTCCCTATTACAAATTGTGACCTAGTAATAAACAAACTAACCAACTGAATTAACCCTTAACCGCGACGCGCAGAATATTAAAGTTATTTTTAGACATGATTCAGCGTCACACGTCTACCTCGTTACGCGGTGCCTTTTCTAAAAGTCATGCGAGGTTGAGTCATACATTCACGTTGTCAAGTCAGATATTCACGGGTAGCCAATTAAAAGAATTTCAAATACCTAGCGTCAGGGTCATGAACCCTAGATATGGTACAAAAGGTCCAGCAACGATTTTCGCGGTCTTCTTTGCCTCTTTGCCTTGCTGTCATGTGTGATTCCTGCGGCTCTCCTGTCTTTTCTCTGCTTTTTGTTATCTTCGCGCGTATCTTTTAAAACCTCAAGATATATGACGCTACTGTCCGAGTATTGTGATGTCTAGTTTACTCAACTTCCGGAGATTTCGGTGCCATTATTGTCATGTCATCAAGTTGTGCCACTTCGTCGTCCTTCGATATCCTCTTTTAATATGCTAAGGAGTCATGTGAAATAATCCTTCAAAGGAGAGTGACTATGTGCTTAGTTATTGCAATAACCTAGGTTCGAATCCTGGTCACGGCACCAAATGTGACAGCGAAAGTATATAGGTTGAAGTATTATAAATAAATAAATAAATAAATAAATATATATATATATATATATATATATAATGATTTTGCATTTGTTAATTAGTCAAGATGTCGTTAGTACATTGCATTCATTATGACTCCAAATGATGGAAAACAACTCTGGTTTGCACTGACAAATTAATTTATTGAATATTAAACACATATATGTATACACTCATAATCAAAATAATCATCATACTTTAAATAGATTTTGCACATTCAATTAATTACTAATTATTCTTCCAATTCATATACTTAACACACTTAATTAATAATTGTCATCATTCTACTACATGTTGCGCACTATCGTCCTATATATACTTGATCAATATTTAGCGTTACTTCAATATCTATCAATATCCGAGTTACCATTAATTACTTAGGACAAGGTAGCATGGCTTACGACAAATTGGGAAATAGCAGACATTACCTCCGTTTGATGATACGTCGGGCACTGTTGAACATCATACATCTGGCAGTAGTATCGTGGCCTTTGACATCTCAAGGGTGGGACCTTAAGTTGATTGCTGAGGCCTCGTCTCCGGTTGACGCTCAACTCTTTGCATCAATCTCCTCTACTTTAATTGGCACTTTCATCTCTCATCTCGGATCTCTCATCGTCTTTGACATCTCAAGTGTGGGACCGCAGGGCTTAAGTTGATTGCTGAGGCCTCGTCTCCGGTTGACGCTTCACTCTTTTCATCGATATATGTAAAATCAGACAGGTTTCAACAGCCGTCCTTCGCTACGCCGAACTTTCCGACTGACGTCACTTATATTCGTTTCATGTAATAACACCAGCCTCATTCCATCTCTGTCAACGGTAAAATCATTTCTATATCTATATCTAAGCAGACTCGTTTCAACAGCCGTCCTTCCCTACGCCGAACTCTCTGACAAACTTTGCTTATATTCGTGTCATGCCAGTGCATTCGTGTCTCCAGTCCCTATTTACAACATCCACACACGATCATTCGCTTGAGTTTTTAATTATAACTTGTTTGGTGACTATTCCTAGTTAAGGGGCGTAGCTATCTTCCTGACCCCTTGTTTCATCGTTCCCACTGATGGGTATCCCCCTCTTCTTGTGAGGTCCACTTTTATAACCCTCAATAAATTTTGCCTCCCTGACTTGCAACACTTTTATATATTGATTTATCTTCTTCCTTCTTCTCCTCTGCCTTTTACGTTCTAATGCCCCTTTCCAGCGATTCGTTTATTGCCTAAAATTGGTCTTCACTATTCTTTACCATCATATCTTCAATTAACTTACCTTCTATACCTATTTCTTTGTGCGCTTTCACGATGTCGCGAAACTCTGCGACATTCCTCCTAAAAACCTTATATCATCCTTTTTTGCCGTGTATATTCTTCGATGTGTGCAGAACTAATGTTTTCCCTCTACCTAATAAAGGATAATCAATGGGTTTCCCAAGCTCGAGTGATTTCTCCGCTATGAATACAAAAGTACATGAATCGCACCCGTGATGAACTTATATTACTTACACACACGCATATATATATATATATATATATATATATATATATATATATATATATATATATATATATATATATATATATATATATATATATATATATATATATATATATATATATATATATATATGACGGGCGTGGTTTTACACCCACCAGAATGGAAGATGTTGCAGTCATATAATCATTTAGTTGAATTGAAGTGTAGTGGAAGACAGTTCAAGAGTCAAACATACAAAATAATCCTTTTCGATATATTTATTATTTCTTCCAACTTCACGTAAACCACCTCTCCAAGATAGCACACATCGTAGCGCCCGCCCTATTCAAACGCGGAACAGTCCTAACGTGTGACTGCTGTCATTGAAAAATCGTCTCGGACTGCCTAACCTACCTATTGTCTCAAAAGCTTCTAAAACTACTGCGCATGCTCATGACGTCTGCGCCGGCGATGGGGAATAAGCGCGGCTGAATTTCATACTATTTTTATATTCTCAAAAAGGGAAATTCCCTCTTTTAGGATTAAGAATTGACGCGTTTCGAAAAACGATAGTTTATGAGATTTAATTCTGGAAATTTGATTATTCTGAAGCCCCCCTGTAAATTGTTTAATTATTATTCTTTTTCTAATTAATTCTTAACATATATATATATATATATATATATATACATACATAAAATTTTGATAAAGAAAATTGACCTAATAACGCTTCCTTTCCCGCTGCAGCTTGCTTAATTGTAATTATTCATAAAAAAAATCCATAATTAAAAGTCATTATTTATTTAAAAACTCTTCCATTATGTTCATCAAAATATACAAAAAAGAGTTCATGGATAAATTTTGTGAAACCTTTTACTGTAAGCAAAAATTGGTAATTATTTATATTATTTTCATTTACTCAATATTCTTATATCTGTCACTTGAAAACCTTCTTAAGGTGTGTAAAGTTTACAGAGCACCTTTGCTAGTGTATGACAAATATCGTTTGTAGAAAAAAGATTCATTTTAGTTTATTAAAAAATAAAATATAAATAAATAACTGAAATCATCCCCTGCACTTGTAGGCACTAGGGGATGTGAAGCAACTCATTAAAGATATCATAATCATGGTAGTTAGGATGGTAAAGAAACTAGATCAAACTTAAGAGACGCAGGTCCAACTATTTACTGATGGTTATTATTACACAGAAAAAATTGTGTTCTTTTAGTTAGTAAAATACACACACACACATAAATAAATAAATAAGTGTATATATACATATATATATATATATATATATTTATATACTATATGAAAATATTACGCCAAAATACCATCCCTCATTACCTAATGTAATGGGATTTCTTTTTTAAAATTAAGATTATTTTTAAAGATTAGTGTGTCCTTAGTGACATACCTTGCTAAAGCATTAATTAAATAAACAGCGAGCTAAGAAAATCCCATTACTAACCAATGATCGTAGTGTGAATTAACTTTTCTAAAAACTCAATTAATATACCACACATTAACTTAACATACAGGACATAAATCAGCCGTATAATACATTGATTTATTAACACACAATATAATTACAAAATTTATTTTCATTCATTACTACTAACGTGGAATAACATATCGACACCTAGCAAGTTTCTGTTTATCCTAATCTTCATTTGCACATATTCCCATTATCCTGCTTTCCCTGTCAGTAATTATCTATTCTCCGCTACTTCTTCGCTACTTCTCAACTTACGTTTATTATCAAATCATTTAATACTCATTATAGTTAACGTGAACTCCTACATTTATGCATTTCTACACAATATGCTAACTTTCGTAGAGCCAATGTGGTGATCGGCACTAAATGTTAGGACAAATGGCCACATACCGCTATAATGTTGGACTGCTGCACGTTGAGGCTATCGGTCGAGCGTTGTCACAAGGGCGACTTCCCTCGTCGTAGCGCAGATGCAGTCGCAATGCATCGGGGACTCTCCTCGTCGATTTACCAAGGGACTCGCTCCGTATTTCGGGTCATCTTGTTGGAACTGCTCCATCCACGCCGGAGACTCTATTCATCTCGTCGCTGACTCATCCGTAGGGGCATCGGGTACGTACTGCCCCGACCGTCATCATCGGGTCAACTTGGCGGGGCTAACTTCCTCCAGGCCGTGGCTCTTTGCTATCTGCTGCCGGTCAATATCATTCTGCAAGGCAACCTCATTCTATATTTTCATCTGCTGCTATTCAACGTCATGCTAACTCCCATCTCAGCATATCTTCTTGTTCCGTCCAGCATCAAAATTCGTTTATAGGTGACGGCACTGATCCAGCAATTTCTTATTTTTTGTAACGGTGTGTGGCAACATTCATTTTTGTTAAAAGAGAAATCTGTTGTACGTGTAGCGAGCAGAGGATAAAAAGAAATGGCTCTTGCTCAATATCTCTGTTTTTATTTATGTATTCTCAAAGTTTAAAGGTTTGGATGATACCTGGGAAGTGAAAATTATTCATCATTCATATGTAAGTCAAATCATAATTCATTCTTTATGCTATTGGGTTTTTCATTTTCCCAGCGTTGACCCATCCCTTATATTCAACTGTATTCTATTAAATTGAAAGTATATTCTATTTGTTATCATTTTGTTTTAAAGTCAAAATAAATCTTTAAAATTCATTACAGTCCACTAAATCTATAAATCTCACACTTCTAATTTTTTACCTTCTCTTAATTTTCATTCTGTATGCTTCTCTTGTCTCTTATTGAGTGCAGGCCTTCAGCCAATGATTTTATCAAACCTCTTGTCGTTGGTTCAACTCGTTCGCGGGGGCGTAAACATATTTTCTTGCATGGGCACAATCTCGCCCTTTTTTCCCATGAATTCATTCACTTGGGGGGTTTCATTAAAAACTGGGTTAGGCTCTTAAATCTGCGGGAGTCCCATTACTTCACCTCCTTTTACGATATCTCTCGATCTCTGCAGCTGGGTTCCCACTTCTTAATCTCCTTTCTTCTCTTTCACTTGTTAACAACTCTCTTGAATTTTCATTTTATCTGCATCCCATATTTCCTTTCTCTCTTTCACCAGCAAGTAATGTCACGATCCACTGTGACACCTAACGTAATTAAAAGCATGGCGTGTGCTTATAAGTTACTAATTTTATTGAACTACTTACACTTTTCGGAATTTTTATATTTACCATCTAGTTAACTGTGATCTGATATTGTCTAGTGAGGAAATGAGCAGCCTAGCAGCTTTAGCGTATTGAATGATTGTCATGCGAGACGAATTGAAACCTAGACATTTGCTGACCTAACGACAATCCTAGAATGGCCCACTTCAGAAATTAGGGGTTATAAGTAATGTATAATTTAACGTTTTTACGTATATGTTTTTCAGCAGATACAGAAGAGCATTTGCTACAAGGAAGACCTCGGTGTACTCGCTCTATGGAAACGAAATGGCTAACAAGCGAAGAAATATTTTAATAAATATACCGTATTTACGCGTGTACAAACTGCACTTTTATTCCATAAAACAGGTCGGTAAAAGTGGGATGCGGCTTATACACGAAATTTTAAAATTAAATACAGTAAACACCCTTTAGTTTAGAACACTTTTCTACCATAAAACCTTAGTATCTACATGCCTTATAACCTATTACACCGTATCATGCCCGCGGCAATTCAATATAATTTAAATATTGTTTCTATATATTACACCTTAGGACTATTTAATAAAACTCTTTTGAGTTCCCAAGAGTTTGTCTTCGTGCGAAATTATTTCTGAGTGCACTAGTATATATCGCTCACTCCTTTCAACAACGTCATATCTCAAAAATCGGCGATTTTTAGTTATGTTTGTTTTCAGAATGCCCTGAAAGAGTAGTATATACCTGCAAAATCGTCATATCTCACCGCTCAATATTTAACCGCTAGAGAGCAGAATTAAAATTCATATTCAATACATTTCAATGTACATTTACACTTTCAAATCACTCTCCTGAAAAATCTTGTTTTTTGAGATATGACGTTGTTGAAAGAAGTGAGCGATATATAATCATCTTTTTTACACTGTAGTTTCACCACCATCAGCTAAGGCTGTACCTGATATTGTTAGGCGAGGTTTGAACTCTAAGAAATGTACGACATTGGTACATTTTGCAGAAAGAGATACTTTGAGTCCACAACGGAATTCAGAAAAAATATTTCCCCAAACGTTGTCTAAAAATTCAGGTGTGGCTTATAAGCCACACTCACGCAGCCTATACACGAGAAAATACGGTATTTTGTGTGTTACATTGTGTTCCTTTCACTGAAGAATAGCTATGCCAAAACTACATTAAATTTTAAGGATGAACATTACTCCTTTATATATATATATATATATATATATATATATAAAAGAGTAATGTTCAACCTTAAAATTTGGGTATTATATATATATATATATATATATATATATATATATATATATATATATATATATATATATATATATATATATATATATATATATATATATATATATATATATATATATAATACCAAAATATTACAAAATTTTACTCATCACAAAATTCTGCATGAATAACTATAGTCTTTGTATACCACAGACGGATTCTGTTTTAGTATCCATTGAAAGAATCCTAAAAAAAAATTCATTTGAAATGAAAGAAAAATGTACTTTATACTCATTTATTTGATTAATGGAATTCTTCCGTGTCTCAAAAAAAAGAAACTCCATTGTAGACAGTGAAATGTAAAATAAAACATCATAAAAAATTACGTTTATGATTTATATCCCCAACAAAGTCAAAAGAGCATACAATCTTTTTTTCTTTTTTTTTCCTGTTCACTCTAAAAGCAAAATTATCTTATCAGTTTAAGTTTGTGAGAAAAATGAATTTTTCAACCGAGAAAAACCATTTGTTATTTAAAACGCAGACGATTAAAGTAAAAAAATAAAAAATAAAAAATTCGGTTTATTTCATTACCTCAGTCAAAAGGCTCTATTTTTATGAGCAAAATGTTTTTAATACTACCACTTGATGCGTTAAAGGTGGAATGAATGAAATTTGAAGAAAATAATTTTTTTTTTTTTTTAACAACGTAAACTCTGCTAGGCATTAATTTTTCTTAAATGTCAGGGGCAGTAAACGTTTATTTGCATTTTATGGCTGAAAGGAATCTCAACAGAGTTTTATTGAGAGAATTTTTGAAGTCACTAACATATGTCTTCATATTTACTGAAGGTTTAAATATCCCCTGCCTCATTACTCATAGCTGCAGTGTGTGGTCAGATTGGTAGTGGAATTAAAATACAACTTACGATTTGATATATGAAGTACAGACGGCGGATTGAATTTAAAATTAAAGCCCGTTTCTGCAACTTAGTTAAAACGCATGACAACCATTTTATGTTTAAATATTAAACATGAAAAAAAAATAGTCAAATTCTTCCGAATGAAATCTCCAATAACTTATATATATATATATATATATATATATATATGTATATATATATATATATATATATATATATATATATATATATATATATATATATATATATACACTCACTTCCAAAAGTTAAGCACGGAGAGGAAAATGTTAATTTCCGTAAGCCAATCTGAATTAAAGAAGCTGAAATTTGCTGAAAATGTAGAAGGAAATATACAAATATGTTAGGTAACAGCCAATCATGGTTTCGCGTCGAGAAATATGCAAAACAGGCAGTCGTACAAGAAACCGACATTGAGAAGGTTTACAGGAGTTGCATGTAAGTGCTGATGAAGGATGTTTAGAACATTCATACGATATGTTTTCAAGCTAGACGTGTTTCTATGGCTTCCAGAAGATGAATGGAAGATTCTGAGCGCTGGTGGGCTGTCGGACGGATTGAAGCAGGGCAGTCTATCACAGATGTTGCTTTTTTCTTCGGCGTTCATCATTCTGTAATTTCACGATTATGGAAACAATTCCAAACCAGCCAAACAGTTGTCCGAAGACCTGTAGCCGGTCGTCCAAGGGTTGATATATTGTTGTTATAGCCAAGCGAAATCGAAGATCGACCCCCACACGTGTGACATCTATGGTTGCAGCGACCATTGGTAAGACGATATGTGCCACTACTGTTCGTCGAAGGCTACACATTAATGGTCTGTACGCCCGGGTACCACGAGTTTGTGTTCCTTTATCTTTCCAATCCAGAGGGGCACGATTAAAGTGGTGCCGCCAGCATGTGAATTGGACTATGTCTGATTGCGGCAACGTTATGTACACAGATGTGTCCAGATTTGCCCTACAACCTGATGATAAGTGTGTAAGGATCTGGAGGGAAAAAGGCACACGCAATAGGCCCGAGAACATCATCGAACATCACATATTCCGCGGTGGAAGCATCATGGTCTGTGCAGGGATTTCATTGGGATATCTCACCTACCTGCACATCTACAGCCGAGCTTCTGTGACGGTTGTACGGTATAGAGATGAAGTCCTAGATCCCACTGTGAAACAGTACGCTGCAGCAGTTGGTCTTCTTTCGTTTTAATGGACGAAAATGCCCGTCCCAATAGAGCTACCATCGTTGACGACATTCTGGAGAGTGAGGGGATTGCGCGTATAGAGTGGCCGGCTTACTCGCCGGACCTTAATAAAATTGAAAATCTTTGGGATGCCCTCAGCCGTACTGTATGAAGACTTTTCCCACCTCCAGCCACTCTCATAGATATAGAAACTGCCCTACAGGAAGAACGGCGATTACTGGACTCTGCGGTGGTTGATCACCTCGTAACAAGCATGATCACACGCTGTACACTTTGTATGAAGATGAGAGGTGCTCACATACCCAATTAATATCGGTTTTCGCTTTTTGTTTTGAATTTAAACATCATTTTGTTAATGACGCAAATATGACGTCATCTTATAATTTATGAAAATTCAATATTTTTTTAAAATCTGTATGTAATTCTTTGTTTTGTTTCATAAATAAACACACACACACACACATATATATATATATATATATATATATATATATATATATATATATATATATATATATATATATATATATATATATATATATATATATATATATATATATATATATATATATATATATATATATATATACATCTATCTATCTATCTATCTATCTATCTATATATATATATATATATATATATATATATGTATAGCTACTTACTTGCAGCATTTCATGTCAATCAAAGCAGTACTTGTCCATTTTTTTTGCATTTTACCACTACGTGCTTAACTTTTGGAAGTGAGTGTCTATATATATATATATATAAGCATTACATATATATATATGTTTATATATATATAATTGAGCATTTAATTATCGATGACCATGAACTCTCCGCTGAGAAAAAAAACCTACTTCCTGAATTGTAAAACACTCTAGGATCTCTAAAAGAAAATTAGCGATAAACGCTAATTAATATAGTTAAATATAATTTATGCGTCTAAATATTACTACTAGTCTCGAAGTAGCCTAATGGTAGCGCGTTGTTTATCGGTGAAAAGGGTGCTCGGATCGAATTCCGACAAGCGCCATTAAATATTTCCGTGTCTAGGCTGGATATAGGCCAGTTAAATCCGTACACCGGAAAGTCCCTCTATGAGGTCAGAGAGCGTAGGAGATGGTACGATCTCCCAGGTGCTGCCTCTGTGGGTTTCTCGGGGAAAATAGAGATGGCACCTGGCTAAATCAGACTCCGACCCTTGCGGTAACACCATAAACCGGAGCCGCACCCCTCATCATGCTAGGCTATAGGTACCTGGTCTGGAAAACTTCCAGCCACAGAGCAATAGAAACAACAACAACATACATTGCATAAACAGACAGAATAAATGTGTCACGAGCAAAAAAGACAGGGTATTCCTTACATCACTTTCATTCAGCGCATGGATAATGACTTTGCTTGATAGGAGTAAAGTGATGGGCCAGTAGTGCGTATTCATATGGTAACAGTTTGGATGGAATAGAGCGAAGAGAAGATGAGAGAAATGACTAATCCTTTCAGGCTTATATAAAATGGATATTTCCTTTTTTGACCACCAGGGTTATAATTTTGTAATTGGTAAGACTTCATCATAGTAGGCATTTCAATGGATTAGGGATATGACTGAGAATTATGCCATTCTATGTTTGCTTGACACTATTTGTTATTAACTATCAATTTTTGTTATTAACATTTTTTGGCGGTTCATTAGTTAATGATTTGCCATAAACTACGCTTGTATGTTAGTAATTAATTTAATGGGACGTCCATGCGGTATTACCTAGTGGTTAGTTTTGTTTTCTTACCCTTGTATGGTAATAAAAGCGCTGTTTATGGGGAAAGAATGTTGGCATGTGGCTAGATGACTAATATTGGCAAACATTTGGAATGCGCGTTAAGCAAAATTTGGGAGCAAGCACTTTTTCGTTACACACATATTTTGTGAAAATTGTTTGAGGGAAAAAATATTGTTTGTCGCTATATTCAGTCTTTTGTCTTCGAAATTCTTTAAAAAGTATATCGGAGTACAAATTTTTATAGCTCCAAAGAATTATAAGATGAATTATTTAAACTTTCATGGGATTGGGTTTTAATGGGATTTAAATTATCAATATATTTTCCACTTTTCCAAAGAGGAACTTTTAGAGGTTAATAAAGTTCATGTTTTGAATTTCAATTATTTGCAATTCGAAATCTGCTCATATTTATCGGAATGAGTCTAGTAAAGAAATAAATTCAGACTGTAAAAACGCTCTTCTA
The DNA here is from genome assembly GCA_907164885.2 of Dolomedes plantarius. Classification (NCBI taxonomy): domain Eukaryota; kingdom Metazoa; phylum Arthropoda; class Arachnida; order Araneae; family Dolomedidae; genus Dolomedes; species Dolomedes plantarius. Next base: position 172,293,519 of record OU015495.1, on the reverse strand, counting down.
ACTACAGGGTGGTCATAAAAAAAACTTTGCCTATATATGGACCTCGAGCGACCGTTCCGTTCAACCTATCGAGATGAGATTTCGGATGTAGTTATTCAGAAGTATGAGCTCGAGATTCTGAGAACGGCAACACAGTGACGTTCACGGTTACGATTATAGGTATAGAAACACGACTTTTCGAATGGCAACGCTCACTTTTTCCCATCGCAAAATGCTGAGCGCATGCGAAAACCCTCAGATCGTTGGAACGGTACGTGTATAACAAAAAAACGGACGCGTTATGCACGCAGAAAAAAACAGCTCTGCGAACGGCCAACAGAGACACGATCGGGGCGCACGGAGGAAATTTGCATATGACAGAGGCTAGAAACCAATCACAGAACGTCGTTCACCAGATATGCAGCTCAGAAAACTGATATAAAGTTCTCTGATCGTGTTTTTCTTAGTCGTTCACAGAGCTGTTTTTTTTGTGCGTGCATAACGCGTCCGTTTTTTGTGATACACGTACCGTTTCAATGCTTTTTAGGGTTTTCGCATGCGCTGAGCATTTTGCGACGGGAAAAAGTGGGCGTTGTCATTTTAAAATTTTGAGTTTCTGTACCAATAACCGTAACCGTGAGCGCTATGTTGTTGCCATTCACAGAATCCCGAGCTGATCCCTCTGAATAGCTATATCTGAAATCTCATTTCGATAGGTTGAAAGGAACGGCCGCTAGAGATCCATATATCGGCAAGGTTTTTTTTTATGACCACCCTGTATATCTTCCTAGTAATTTCTTCTTTTTTCCCCCCTTTTAAATTCACAGCTTTTCCAGACAATTATTTTCTGTAGATGTTTCTAATATTTCCCTAATCCATGCTAAAGAACTGGGAAAAAGCACTACAGTACCCATCTGAAAAAATTAAAAATACTTTTAATTAAAAATATATTACCTCATATTCATATTTTATAAATATATTTTAGTGGCTAAGGATTTTCTCATAATTTTCACTATAGAAATCTACAAACTCTTAAAAACTGGCGCATTTCAAATAAAGCATAGATTTCGCTTAAATTTGTTTGACATTCAAAATTTACCTGCGTGAGGCAACGTAGGTAATGTGTAGTGTGCGAAATAAAAATATTAGTTTTTTAATGCAGGTTCTACCAAGTCATACTTTATGCATTCTCTTTTGAAGCGTGATAGAGGGATTTTGGCAAGATCCTCCGCTTTTGGTTATCTATCGCATGATTTAGCGAGAAGTTTAACAATGAACCTGCCAAACACTCAATCATCTTGCAGCGAAGGAGTGTAAAACTCAAGTAATTACTACCGAAATAAAACTCAAAAAGACCTTCTTACTTTTCCAATTCAAATTTCAGTTCTCGTTAACGATTTTTGGTACCTGTTCAAGAGCTTCTTTAAGGAGAATGATTAGATTTCGTAATGAGGGGAAATGTGAAATTAAACTTTGGAAGCGCAAGCAAATATATTTTTTTTCTTCTTTCTACAGTTTATCGTACTTCTAAAGAGTAGTGCGATGAGTGTTGAGCTATTTCGATCACGTGAATTAATTAATAATGCCAGATGTTAGGTTCTGAAAGAGAAATGTGCAGCTGTAAAGATCTTGGACTTATGTTGGAAGACAAACCCTGATTGCTATTATTTAACATTTGATTAAACTCGTAGGGAATTGAGTTTCCGAATGTAAGATGAAAGAAATTTATTGTACAGGTTTGAATTTTTAAATAAGATGATAAGATGATAAGACCTACTTTCCATCATGGATAAAAAAGAACTTTATTTCGTTGGAAAATTATTTGTATTTCTTTCAGTAATTCCTATTTGTAATTTTTAGATGTAGTATCGAGGCATCTAAAGGGTTAGCCCATCGGCGAGAGTCTCTACAATCGTCTCTAGATGCTCTTGTGTCTACGCCGGGTATTGGCACGTTAAATATGTTGGCTCGAATGTCCCTGAGATTTGTGGTGGATGGAAAGAGGGTTTAAAACCCTTAGGTGTTTCCCCAGGGGTAATCAGTCTAAATTAGGGGTGGGGGTACTAATGGGTGTCGTTTATTCATCTAAACCAGGGGTATCCAACCTATGGCCCGCGGGCCGCATACGGCCCAAAGCAAGTATTAGTGCGGCCCAGAAAAAAGCTCAAAGCGAAAAAAAAATATCAATAGCTCGCCTCGGAGGATGAAGGCAGACGGCTATTACAGATCCCGTTTTGTTCATTCAACAAGTTGACATCATTTGAAATATCCTTAATTCTATACATAATTCCGTATGCAATTTCTGTGTATTAAATTCATTACAAAAATGAAAAGTGAAGTTTTTACACATTTAGCATTTCATATTTGTAATGCTGTTAATTGCCCAAAAATCGAAACCATTTTCTAATGGCAAGTTTATTAAGGAATGCATGGAAATCATGGCAGAAATAATTTGCCCTGATAAGGAAAATGATATCTGAAATCAATTTGTGTCATCAAACTATTTCCAGAAGAGTTGACGAACTTGGGAAATTTATCGAAAACGATTTTAAAAGTAAAACTTCTAGTTTTAAGTCTTATCTCTTCCGACAAAATGCCTCCGTATTGAATAAAAAAAATTTAGTGTTATTCTTTGTCGATGGATGAAAGAACTGATGCTACTGACTCGGCTCAATTTGCCATTTTTATTAAAGGTATAAATGATGAGTTTATTGTAACCGAAGAAATGGCTTCTTTAGTACCATTAAAATACAAGACAACCTCTAGAGATTTATATAAGTAGTGAAGAAAATTTCGATGTGCTATTCTAATTAACTCTTACTAACATATCTCGTATAGTTACAGATGGTGCCCCAGCTGTGATAGACAAAAAAGAGGGACTTGTAAGATTAATAGAAGAAGACGATGCCATTGCTGTTGAAAATTCTCATTTAATGAAATGCCATTGCATAATATACCAAGAAAGTTTATGCAGAAAAGCTTTAAGAATGGACCATGTTATGCAAATCGTCGTCAAAACGGTGAATTTTATAAGGACTCGGGGATTGAATCATCGCCAGTTTCAGGAATTTCTTAAAAGCTTGAATTCTGAGTATGGCGATATTGTATGCTTAACAGAAATAAGGTGGTTCAATTGAGGGCAAATGTAAAAAAAAATTATAGCATACTTGATGAAATCAAATTGCTTATGACATTGGATAAAAAATTGTTCCAGGACTTGATGATGACAACTGTCTTAAAGATTTAGCATTTTTAATAGATTTGACTGCCAATTTAAATGACTAAAACACCTGTCTTCAGGTTAAAAACCAACTTATCAATGCAAAGTTTCAAACCATAAACGCGTTCCAAATGAAATTGAAATTATGGCAAGCCCAAGTAAATGTTTAAATTTTTTTTGTATTTCGAGACGCTGACCAAGCATAATTCTAAAAATGGTAAAAAATTCACAGCCTTGATTTCCATTTTAGTACAAGAATTTAAAAATCGATTTCAGGACTTTTGGAAAAATAAACAATTGTTTTGCATTTTTGCTACTCCATTTACAGTCAATATAGATATGCTGCCAGCAAATTTTCAAATGGAAGACATAGAGTTGCAATCTCCCATCCAACTTCAATAGAAATTCAATCAAGACTCTTTGTTGAACTTTTATAAATCATACCGGCCCAGAGATAAATATCCCACATTGCATAGTTATGCGTTATTCATTTCATCATTGTTTGGTAGCACGCACATCTGTGAACAGGTATTTTCAAGAGTGAAGCACACTAAGAGTCAAATTAAAACAAAAATATCGGATGAACATTTTGAGAACTCCCTTAGAATTACAACCACTTCAATTGACCCAAATATTGATGTATTAGTTTCTCAAATTCAATGCCAAATATCACATTGATTTTGTGACTCCTATAGTTATCTTTATAATTACAAATAAAATTTATAACGAAATAAATATATTAACTATATATTATACTTTTTTGCTCATCAACTACACTGAAGTACCACTGAATTAAGGATATCTACCTAGTAACGAGTTGGGCCTCCTCTGGCCTTGATAACGGCTGCCACACGACGAGGCATAGATTCAACAAGTTTCTGGAAACGTTCCACGAGAATGGCTTGCCAAATATTGGCTAAAGCTGTCCATAATTCAGTAAGGTTCTTTGGTGCTGTGTGATGGCCTTTCACGCCTTGTTCCAAAACATCCCAAAGATGCTTAATAGGATTTAAGTCTGGGCTTCTAGGTGGCCAATTCATGACAGAGAAGTCAGAGGAATGCTCATCCAACCAGCTAGTAGGCAACCGGGACTCGTGAGAGGTGCAGTTGTCTTGCTGGAAAACTCCATTACCGTGCGGATAACAGAACAGTATAAACGGATGGAGGTGATCACCCAGCAACTCTACGTACCGAATTGCATTGAGGGAGGTTGGTACACGCACCAAAGATCCCAAACTGTGCCACGAAAAAACACCCCAGACCACGATTGAGCCACCATGCCCTTGTACAGTTCCAGCCAGGCATGCAGGATCCATGGCTTCATGAGCCTGACGCCATATTCTCAGCCTCCCGTCGGCGTTAAGTAGTCGGAATCGAGACTCATCACTCCATGCTACTCATTTCCAGTCCTCTACACTCCAGTCTCTGTGCTCTCTTCCCCAGGGAAGACGTGCAGCCCGATGGCGAGTATAGAGCAATGGTACTCTCGTAGGTCGACGGCTCCCGAAACCCATACGGTGAAGCGAGCGTTGCACAGTCCGTTTACTGACTGTACGACTGGCACCGTCATTAAACTGGGTGGTAATTTGAGCTAATGTTTGGCTTCGCTGGCTACGTACAATACGCCTGAGCCGTCTCTCACCACGCACTGTCAAGGCTAATTGTCCTTTGCAGTTTGTCCGATCGCTAGTTTTTTTCTACCATCCATGTATTCTTGGTATACTCTTGACACTGTCGACCTTGAAAATCCTAGCTGTCGGACGATTTCGGAAATTGAATGGCCCATGCGTCGCGCACCTACGATTTGTCCGCGATCAAAGGCGTCTAAATCAGGCAGTTGACCCATACTGGCAATTCCAACAACTAATTCAGAACAACCACAGTACGCGCTATATATGCAGTTACCACAGCGCCCTCACTTGGGCATACATGATGCGCAGCGCTACACAATTTGCATAGGCTTTGCTATCTCTAATTCAGTGGCACTTCAGTGTATTTTTAATGTAAGGTATATTTTTGTGTGGCCCAAAACAATTCGTCTTCTTTCACTGTGGCCCAAGGAAGCTAAAAGGTGGGACCCCCCTGATCTAAACGGTTCTACTGTTACAAGCAACCAATAGTTAAGCGGTGTAGATTGGGCGAATGCCGAAAGGCAAAAGCGCGTGCAGCATTAAAAAAAAGAGTAAAATTAAGAAACAATAAATATATAAAATTAGTTAGTTTTCGTGTTAATCGTAAGCCAGCATTCAAAGTCAGCCACAAAAAAGTGACTCATATTTATTATATACTCTGTACTAAAGTTGTCAACAGACGAATTATGATTCATAGACAATAATCTCAATCGTTTCCTGAGTTTGGATAGCTTAAAATTGTTATGGAAATTATTAAACATTTTATTTAGTTCAACTCATTTATAAGTTTTGAGTTTTATATATTTCTTATTTATATTTTTAAGTTTTTAGGAATTTAAATACCTGTTATTTAGAAAATATCTTGGTTTTGTATTGAGGAACTATTAAACAGTGCTTCTAAATTCTTGAAGAAACTATCAATATTTATATCTAGTTAAAAAATACAAAACATACAGATGCAAGATTAAGGAAATTTTACGTTAAGTTTATAATTTCTGAAAATTAGTCATCTTTGTTGTTCTAAGGCAGCAGGTATATTTGTATTTTGATTTCGTCTGGTCACTGCGACATTTGTTGGTGTTCCATAAAGGGTGCACCGTAAATGGCGCACCATATAAGTGAACCAACATAGTACCTAGTGTCACCCCAATTTTGACCGAGCAACCCCAAGGGAGACGTCTAGTGGACTCATACCCCCACTCTCACCTACATAACATATGGGAGGAAGTGTCCTACCTACGAATTTAATGTGCCCATACTTTGGATAGACACAAATGCATTTAGTGGTGTTTGCCGGGATTCAATTCGACCACCCCCAGTACGGAATTCTGGTGCGCCAACAACTAGGATGCCTCGGACATTTTTTATTAAAATTCTTTTTATATTTTAATTGCTATTAGCTTTAATTTGTCTCTAAGTTTTGTGCTGACACTTATTTCAGGCCATTTTATAGGGTTCAGTTCTCTCAACAATCATCACTCTCAGATAACAAATAGATACAAATAAGTACATGATTAGGTAGACTGATGTGATCATTTGCTGGGTGAAATTATATTAGTAACATTCAACCATTTTCTAAAGTGTTTCGTTCAGTTATTTCCAAGGATGAAACTGTATATTCAAAATAAGGTAGCTTTTTTTTAAAGTCGCAGGTTTTAAAGTCCCTTTATTATAAAGTTATGTGCTAAATACATGATATAATATCCCGAGGTTTCCGTATATTTCAGCTTATACATTTTAGTGAAGTGTACAGTCAAAGAGGTGTAACTTAAGTTGCTCTTCAAGTGAAGCTTGCAGGTCTTGTGCATGCCTAATGAATAACTAAGTTGTATGTGAGCTTGAACAGATAATTGTGAGATAAGAAATTCATCGAAAGATAAAAAAAAAGGAATGTGAGCTCTGAATGCAATGTGAATTAGGAGAATAATAGGTGGAGATTGGTCCTGTTTTTAGGACACATAGTAAATACACACATAATACATGATGAAAATAATTTTTTGAGCAGATATTTTGAGTTACACTAATACCACTTTTTTTGTAGTACAAAAACCTCTACGATGTTTCCCTTTAAATAACAATAATGCTAAAATTACAGATTGAATTATGATTATTTTCAGAGGGTATATATAGAATTTAGCACTTCTACCCAGACTTGGGTGTATATAATTTGAAGTGGAACTCTAAATGAATTGGATACAAACACAGTTTATACATGAAACGTTTATTTTAATGTTTACACATATAGATTTTGCCCTTCAACAATGAACATACGTACTACTAGTACGAAATATATATTAGCATTCAATATAAATACACTTTGCAATACTCGCAAACTAGAAAGTCAAAACAGCAGTTCTACCACATAAACTTTGGGCCCCCTAACCACAAGTGCCGGTTAACACCTGGAGCTGCTTACCTCGTAGCTCCTTTAACTCGCTTATCTATCAACCTTTTCTTCAATCAAGCTGAATGGTATTTATACCAAGCGCGTATGCCGAAATTAGCATATCTCAAGCAGCTTCTTTAATTTCTTCACTCAAAAGTTCGATTCTTGTGAATCGAATCTTATGTATACCTTACAGGTATTATAAAATACATGTTTTTTATTAAATTTGATGTGGTTGCTTGCTCTATGTTCCTTATGTTACACTTCTGTCTGTTTTAAAAGGGTCATTGTAAAATTCACCAAGAAAATATTTATTACTTCTTTTAAATAAAGTTTTGTTAGTTGTCCTATTTATAGTACGGTGGTCCAGTATGGGTTAAGGTCTAAATAAAAGACGTTTCACGCTCTCTTTCGGGAAGAAATTAGCTATCTGGATACACAAATAATGAAAGCAAGGGATGAAAGGTATTTAAATACTTAAATCTGATTTTTCACTGAAATTAGAATACGGTTTAAGTATATTTCTGAGTTACAGTGACACTCAGTGAACATTAGAATACTTTTTAATAGCATCTAAAAAAGCATTCTCCACATCTCTCTAATGAAATACAAAATCTTTAAGTCTGTTATTTATATTTACCCCCCAAAATCTATAATTATCTAAATTAGTATTGAATAATTTTAATCAGCAGTCATTAGTACCGAAGTATAGATTAAAAGAGTGAATGTCGTAATGAAACAAACAAATTTTTCAATCAAGTTAATTCAAAAGCAGATGCAGATACTCTTTCAATGGCTCAGGTAAGATAAAACCTTCAGTTTCTTTTCTTCAGCTTTGAAACAAAGTTTTCACGTGTCATTTTGTAACTCGAAGATTAGCGTGCTTTAGATGCTCACGTTTTCTGAATTTCAATCATTGCTTCTCAAACTTCATAAAGGAAACAATGGGAACTATTGTTAAAACTCAAATAATTACCTCCCAAAACAAAACACAATGAGTCTCTTACCTCTCCAATTAAACTTTCAGCTCTCGTTAATGATTTTTGTTACTGATTCAAGAAATTCTTAGACTGGTTAAATTGTTCTGTAAGATATGAGAGGGCATTTCTGAGGCGTGCAACGTATTTTTTTTTTCGAAACTTGCTTTGTAAATAGAAAGACAGTGCAAACTAAGTCCTTTGCATTGTCTGAGGTAATTTATAACTTTAAGTGTTGGATTTCAGAAGTAGAAACTCAAAGTTTTAAGATTTTATCTCATATTTTGAAGTCATACTCTCTTTCTCTTTCTGTTTGCCGATGATTATGTTGAACCGTATTTGCGTACTTTAATGACACTTTAAATGTAATTAGTTTAATGTATCCCTATAAAAAAAAACTTAAGGTATACATAATTTAATTTTCTACGTTTCGCCAGCTTTATTATTTTCGTTTTCGAAAAGGGATAATTTAATTTTCGTTGTTAAGTCATACTGAGCTTAATGAAAGGAGGGTTTCAATAGAGAATCTTACTACTTTGGTTGCGTACTGAACAACAATTCTGATGTGCCCAAGTCGAAATTCTTAAAATCGGTACATCAACTGATATCTCAAATTTTTAGTCCCAGTGTTGAGTTGTGGAGAATTTTCCTTTTTATAGACAAACTAGCTGAAAACCCGCGCTTCGCTACGGAGTACATTCAAATTAAATACAACGGTCAATGTATGCAATTAATGCCAATATATATATATATATATATATATATATATATATATATATATATATATATATATATATATATATTTATAATAAATGCGACGATCAATGTATACAACTGATGTAAAATATATATATATATATATATATATATATATATATATATATATATATATATATATATATATATATATATATATATATATAAAAATCGTAAGGGATATTTATTTTTTTTGGATAATATCCAATCGTCTGCTGCATTAGAAAGAAAAAGAATATCATTTTTGTCTATTTAGTTGTTATGCACGTGACGATAAATTTATTTAAAGTACCAGAAAAAGAAATGACGTGATCAACATTTAATAAATTAAATTCTAAAAATTAATCTTTAAAAATTCACCAAAAATCAGAAAATCAAGGTAAAGGTTCGAAAAAGATTTCATTTTGAAGGAATTTTTATGATCTTTCTCGTGATATAAATTTTATAACCCTCAATGTATTATTTTAAATGCAAACGTAAAACAAGTTTAAAAAACAGCTTAAAAATTTAATTTAAAAAAATCTTAGAAGAATTTTTTAAAAATCTTTCTTAGTGCACCCCTACACTATTAGAAGAATCGCCATGCAAAATTTCAGCCCTTTAGGTCCAGCGGTTTGGTCTGTGCGTTGTATGTCAGTCAGTCAGTCAGTCAATGAATGAATGAGTCAGTTACGGAACTGTTTTATATATATAGATAATTTAATTCTTCGTAAAAAACTAAAGACTTAAAAATTTAACTTCGTGTTCCTTGTTTTAAACGCCAGCTTTCGCTTGAAAAAAAAACAGAATTCAATGCATCTGTGATTAGAAATAGTAAGAGAAATATCCCTCATAGCTTAAGATTTGGATTGAAAATGTGTAATATCAAGTGATAAGAGAGAAATTTTCTTAAGAGGAGAAATTTGAACACCAGATGGTATTTACACGAACTTCCGTGTACTTAGAAAATTATTACGTGGGTGATCTGAGGAGGGAATACCTTATAATGAACTGGTTACCTGAACGATCATTCCATAAGGACCTATCCGAAGTTTTGGAGCAGGTTAATAATTAAGAGGGAATCAGAAATACCGCATGCATTTTTATTATTACCCTTGATGCATTTCATTAACACCACAGAGAATTATGTAAAATAGAAGTTTAAGTTTGAATCCTAATGCAAAGAAATTATTTTCTATTTTAAATAATTTTTGAGCGAAACAGACTTAAAAGGTATGAAATGTAAAGTTCTCTAAAGAAAAAATGATAAGTCTGTTGATTTCGTGGCTACATCAACCAACGAGGGCTCTAGGGGGGGGCAGTAGGTGGAATTGTCCCCTCCAAAAAAAAAAAAAAAACCTGACGATTACTTTTCATTGCCTAAAATTTTATAATCGTAGACCTAATACGAAATGATTTTAAATTTAAAACGAAAGGATGTTTCTCAATAAAGTCCAAAATTTTGTCCTGAAAATTAGAACAACTCCACGGTCATGTGGGGTTAAGAGGGATTTTTTTTGTTTTGGGGAGGGAAATTTGTTTATATTAGATCGTACTGGGAAGGAGAAAGTTTCTTTTAGCGGGAAAGATGTCTTCATGTCTTTGTTTTGGTATATATATATATATATAACCCTAAAAGCCGACGTTGCCCTCCCCCCCCCCCAAATCTCTGGACTGGAGCCGCCCCTGACATCAACAGAGAATATTGTCGATTATTAAGGCGAATAGCACCACCGCACGATTTTAAACATCTTTTATTTATATATCCTTACGGTTAACTCTGCTCAATTCTCTTAAAAGCTCGGTGATTTATTATTACATGGAAATCCGTTGGACGAATCTTATAGTATTGTACTTTGTCAGGTCGAATTTCTTCAAGTAGTGGATTTAGAGCTACAGTATTGTTTTCTTATCTTGCAATTTCCCAAGCTTTTCAAAATGTATAAAACCAGAAGCGATTTTAATCGTGATAGTGATCAAATTACTAGAATCCCAATAAAATGTCAGTCCGCCAGATACAGAAGGTGGGTTTACTATTTGGAGATTCGATTTCGTTGTGCCTAACCGTAAAGTGTTCTTAGAGGTGATATTTACAACACGGAGAAACTTTTACAACACGTTCACTATTCTCTAATTAGTATTACGTGTTATTAAGGAGATTGTTCAAAGTCAGTTAATTTTATTGCTAGTTTTCGCAGTCAGGTTGAATGTTTGCCTTTCGAGTACAGTTCTTTAAAGTAGTTTTATTGCTAACCAACTTCGAATGTTAGTTAAAATTCAACTTTACAGAAATGCGCAAAAACATCTTTCCACTATAATATTTGCTAAAAGGAGTGCTACATTTTCCATATAATTTTTGCTTATTCTGTAGTAAAAATTTTCATTTGATGAGTATATATTGCTCGAAGTCGAATGTTAGTTAAAATTCAACTTTACAGAAATGCGCAAAAACATCTTTCCACTATAATATTTGCTAAAAGGAGTGCTACATTTTCCATATAATTTTTGCTTATTCTGTAGTAAAAATCTTCATTTGATGAGTATATATTGCTCGAAGTTGAAACAGATAACTGCACTCTTGTTTTTGTTCACTTAAACATTGCTTTAAAATATAAAATGCATATTCTAAATGTGTCTCAAATTTTAGACAGAGTTATTTACAACCAAAATTTCTTGCATAAATCATGCATTGCCTAACAAATTTTATAATAAAATTTAACCATACATTTAGAGACAAATGTATCAAAAACATTCTTATTGAATCCCTCCATTATTGCATTAAATAAATGAAGCTCTCTCGTGTCAATAAACAGCTCGTAGATTTAAATTTTTACACTTTTACTGAATGCCGATCCCTCATTATCTCACGAGCTTCCATGAAACGATCTAATATTTTAAAGAGGACAAATAATTACCTCCTGAAGTAAAACTGATACTTTTATTCCTGTCTAATGTAGCTGTAAGATGCCTGTTAACAGTTCTCAGCACCCCTTGAAGCAGTTCTCAAAGAAATCAATTAATGAGGAAAATGTGATGATTGTACATGACGAACGCTGAAAAAGTTTTCCTACAGGAGTGTGTTTCAGAAGTTAGAACAATGGGAGAACCTTTCCCCTCTTGCGTATTCTCTAATTAATAATTTCAAATATCGGATTCTGAAGGTGAAACCCCCGGTAGTATATTCTTTACTCCTGGTCTTATAGGTAGATTCTCTGAAACACATAAACAAAAATGAGACTCTTAATGATGGAGGCGATGATTTAATTGCGAAAAGAGCTCATTCATTTTTAATCAATTTCTATTAATTTTTACTGAAGCTATACAAACAACTTGTATTTGAATTTTTAAGTGCCTTAAGTTTTACTTCATAATATCTCTTTCCGTGTATGAAGTACACGTGGGCCTCGACAGCGAGAAAGTTTTGTTGCCCTTTATGTTAAACTAGCTGGTAAATCGCACTTCGCTATAGAGTACATTCAAATTAGATAAAACGGTCAATGTATGCAATAAATGCCAATATATATATATATATATATATATATATATATATATATATATATATATATATATATATATATATATATATATAATAAATACGACGATTAATGTATACAATTGATGTAAAAAAGAACAAAAAAATATATTTATAAAAAAATCGTAAGGGATACTTTTATAGACAAAATAATGTAGAAGAAAATATTAAAATTATATCTGATAGGACATACTAAAGAATATAGTACAATTAATATAGTACAGTTTGAAGAACATATCTTTTACTGTATTTTAATATTTTCTTGGATAATGTCCAATCGTCTGCCGCATTAGAAAGAAAAAAATATTTTTTTGTCTATTTTGTTGTTATGCACGTGACGATAAATTTATTTAAAGTACCAGAAAAAGGAAATCGCGTGATCAGCATTTAATAAATTAAATTCTAAAAATTAATCTTTAAAAATTCACTAAAAATCAGAAAATAGAGGTAAAGATTCGAAAAAGATTTCACTTTAAAGGGATTTTTATGATCGTTCTCGTGATATAAATTTTATAACCCTCAAATTATTATTTTAAATGCAAACTTAAAAAAAGTTACTAAAACAGCTTAAAGAAGCCCGGTGGCGTAGTGGTTAAAAGCGTCAAGCTGCCATCCCACAGGTCCAGGGTTCAACCTTGTGACTGGGCAAGGTCGACTCATCCTTTCATCCCTTCAGTGGGTCGATAAAATGAGGACCAAGCATGCTTGGGAACTAAACTCTGGGGATCCCACGTCAGGTTGACTACCTGACCGAGATATATGCTGTATGGCACCCCAAGCCCACGGTTACGAAAGCGGAGATGGGTACCGCCGGCCCTGGTCCACATCGGACTGTTGCGCCGCGAGTTTAAGTTTTTAAAACAGCTTAAAAATTTAATTAAAAAAAATCTAAGAAGAATTTTTCAAAAATCTCATTTAGTGCACCCTTACACTATAAGAAGAATCGCCATGCAAAATTTCAGCGCTTTAGGTCCAGCGGTTTGGTCTGTGTGTTGTATGTCAGTCAGTTACGGAACTGTTTTATATGTATAGATAGAACTTTCTCACCCTTTATGCTCATAGTAAGAAGTTCTCTATCCATATGCCCCGCGTTATTGATAATGAGTGTTTCAGTCTCTTACACTTTCGGTATTAGTAAAAGTTTGTGGTCCAACCTTGGCACCCTCGATCCCACTCCGATGAAAAATTGAATTGTGCACAATAAAACCACTAACTACCGAGGATTTCTTCATTGCAACGCGCTTGTAAAAAGGTTTTAAGCATGAAACTTTTTATTGTTATCAGTAAATTTTCAACCTAGCGTTATAAAATTCTTTTCGGCTGTTTGATGGGATGTTTTTTTTCCGTCCGTTTTTTTTTTTATTTGCTAGAACCCCTTTCAGAAATAAATTTGATTTCTAAGGAATATTTTTTACCTGTTACAATTATCAAGTTACTGAAACAATTATCAAGTACGATTCTTTACAACTTTTTGTACACTCTATGATGATGTCTCTATGATGGTACTAAATCAGAAAATCCCCTTATTACGAAATTCACGTTTACTTAAGTTACACTGGTGTAAGAAATTAAGAGAATTTGAAGACTTGGTCGATTATCTCTAGAACTACTGTACCGATTTTAATGAAATTTGATATGTACATACATTGATACAATACAAAACAAATAACCATTCAATAATTGTAATACACACTCACGATCGTACGTAACACTCGTTGGAGTCGGAAGGTATGAAACAGCGGTTGCAGAATAAACAAAAAAATGGGTTAATAGATGGGCTAATAGGGGGTATGGTCCCCTTTTACAGATATACAGGTCTCGCAGCGTGATTTCATACTTGAAATAAGGCAGTTTATCATTTCCTGTGGCAATTGGTCCCACTCGTTCAGCAACGCAGTTTTCATTCCCTGGATGGTTCTCGGAGGGGGGTTGCGAGTTGTAATTCTCCTCCGCAGAGCTTCCCAGACATGCTCTATAGGGTTAAGGTCTGGAGATCTGGTTGGCCAATCCATCCGGCGAATATCCTCACTCTCTATAAATTCGTCGACAGGAAGAGCTCTATGTGGCTTCGTGTTATCGTCCATTAAAATGAACTCAGGGCCAACTGCACACCCTGAAAAGGCGAAAATAGGGCTCCAAGATGTCCTCTCTATACCTCACACCAGTCACAGTGCCTCTTTCAAAGACATGGAGAGGTGTGCGACCATCCAACATGATACCTGCCCAGACCATTAAACCTCCTCCACCATAATGGTTGATTTCGCGGACATTGGAGGGTAGGTAGCGGGTCCCTGGTTCTCTCCAAATGAACGTACGGCGAGAATCGGTGTTTAGGCTGAACCGGGACTCATCAGTGAAGAGAACGGTCGCCCATTGATCCATACTCCAATATCTATGCTCTCTGCACCATGATAAACGGATTCTCCTGTTCGTAGAAGTGAGCGAGACGCAAACAGCAGGTCTTCTTCCAAACAACTCTCTTTCATGAAGTCTTTTGGAAACAGTCACCCCTGATACACGGGTTCCTGTGGCTGCATACAAGTCACGAGATAGCTGAGAGAAGCTGTAGCACTCCTGTTACGCCTCGCTATAATCGACAAATGGCGATCTTCCCTGGCCGTCGTGGGTCTTGGACGACCTTTCCCAGGCTTTCTGTCGTTGGATCCGGTATCCTGGAACTGTTTCCATAAGTTACACACGACGGTGGGCGTTAAATTGAACTCTCTACAAATTTGGACTTGAGATTGGCCTGCTTCTAGCTCCCCACATTTTGCCACCTCATTCCATCATCTGAACGTTGATGGTTACTCATTTTTACTGTTACAATTTGAAATTAACCGATTGCTGCAAAATAACACCAAGAATAAACCATTTTTTTGTTTATTCTGCAACCGCTGTTTCATACCTTCCGACTCCAACGAGTGTCAAGCACGATCATGCGTGTGTATTACAATTATTGAATGGTTATTTGTTGTGTATTGTATCAATGTATGTACATATCAAATTTCATTAAAATCGGTACAGTAGTTCTAGAGATAATCGACCAACTGTGCAAATTCTCTTAATTCCTTACACCAGTGTAATAAACTGCAGCCATTAAAAGGCTTGATTGATAAAATATGACTGTTTAAAGTCATGCTAAACCATTCAATTTCCCTTAATTGTCATCAATTTGTAGAAACAATATCGCACACATGTTGCCTATTGTCGTTAATGTCTTCTCTTTGAATCCAAATGGCAAAAAGCTAAAGTTTTTGAATTGAAAAGAAAATAACTTCTCTTTAGTTTATAAAGAGGTTACATCGTAAATCTAGTTCCTCGTGGTGCTCCTAAGCAAAGAATATATAATGCCACATTCAACATTCTCACCGAAGCACCCGTGACCTAGAGGTAGCGTCTCGTATCACCAATCGGAAGTTCCTAAGTTCGATTTTCGCCCTCGACGAACGCCTTTAAACATTTTTTCCTTGTTTTAAATTTCTGTAACCTTTCTTTCCGGTTCGAGAAGTTTCTGAAACCGTCTTAACTTCTTTAGGCAAGCGCTCCTAGAATTTGTATAATCTTTTATTCCCGTTTAACCATTTTCATGGATCTTCTATGGAAGTCTGTACTGATATTTGCTTGCTAATAAAAAACACCTGTTCCCATTATCTACGAGTTATTATTCCAATCACTCAACATCTACGTGATAATATAAACGGCAAAATGGCGTAAGGTTTCACATATTTCCTACATGGAACTCATTTGAGGACCGCAGTTCTGATGCGAGATACACCTACATAGCTCAAAAGTTCTTCAGAACCCCTTATGTAATTACTCCTAAGAAATGGAATCCGCCACCCGCAAACTGGTACTGAGACCTCTAGCCAGAACCCCTGTGGCTGATATTGGGATACTACAGAATGGATAGGACACTAATTACTTCTCTATTTCCTTTCATTTTTATCTTTAATTAATGTAGTGTTTGTTCCTATTTTTGTCACTAATCTTTGTAATGTGTATTGTAGATTACAGATTCTGAATTTTGCTATCACAAATTTTAATAACCCTTTGATACTTTCCATTTAATGATTATCTGTAATAGTTTGAACACTAGAGAATAATCACTACAATACGGGACAACTTATCAAAATACTACTGTATTTTTATTATAAATATTACACATTATTAAAAAACGTATGTAGCATGTATTTACTGATGACCAGAGTTTTACACGAAAAAGTACTTCTGTGAACATGGCCTGGAATTTCTCTTAGAATTTAGATTTTAAACACCTGCCTGAGCAATCTTTTGAAAAATATATAACTTGAAAAACTAAATGTTAATGTTTTCGTTTCTGTGGGAACGTGGCAGGAATGAGTCATCTCCATAGGCTTCAAACTAATGTGTTTTAAGCATTATTATACTTTATTAGTATAGTATGAAACTCTACTAAAGGAATTTTTAAAAAAGAATATTGAAGATTGAAAAGGGAATTTGGCAGATAAAACAGAGAGAGCAGTTTAGTTATTTGCATATATGCTTTGAAATGAGTTATAGAGTATAGCTCACTTCTACCCAGACTTCGGTGTATATAATTTGAAGTGGCACTCTAAATGAATTTGATACAAACACAGTTTATACATGAAACAATGTTTATTGAATTCGTTGCACATATAGAATATGCTTTTACAGCAATAAGCATACGTACTACTTGTACGGAATATATATTAACATTCAATAGAAATACACATTGCCATACTCACAAACCAGCAGAGAGTCAAACCAGCAGTACTGCCACGTAAACTTTGGGCCCCCTAAGAACTAGCGCAGGATAGCACCTGGAGCTGCTTACATCGTAGCTCCCTCAACTCGCTTATCTATCAACTTTAACAACCTTTTTTCAACCTTTTTATTAATCAAGCTGCTTGGTATTTATACCAAGCGCGTATGCCGAAATTAGCATATCTCAAGCAGCTTCTTTAATTCATTCACTCAAAAGTTCGATTCTTGTGAATCGAATGTTATGCATACCTTACAGAGTCTTTTGACTGACACATAGTAGAAAACACAAAACTCTGCCTTTTCTCAATATCAACATTATATAAGATACTTTCACACTAAATAGTTTGTTATTAATTCCCTTGCACTTTTCTTGCTGTGTCAACTAAAACTATTCATACGGTCCGACTTTTTTTTCGCTTTATTTGAAAACTATTTTCACCCGCCTTTACATCGGATTCTCTTATCAACCAAAGCACAAAAAGTAATTATGTGTTAATAATGCATTCGTACCCGAAAAAAAAATACCGTTCCAATCATTCGAATACCACCTCATTTATTTATTAACTACCTACCCAGATACTTTCTGAAAAGATTTCAGAAGTTGATAAGCCCCCTTGATGAACGCACGTTCTTGTGATAATTAAAGGTAGAAAATAATTTTCTTCGAAGTATGTTTATACTTGAAATAGTTTGATAGAATATTTCAGGAAATATTTGATTACCAGATATTGTTGGATGCATTGTTCAGAGAGATGGATCATTAAGGGAAAAAAAATGGAAGTAGATATAAGAGCGTTATTTATTTAAAACTTGAACAATGAAAGTATAAATAAAAATACCCAAAAAAAGTTTTATTTAAATTTATACTGTCGGTGAATTTAAAATACATAAAATTATTTACTGAAATTTTCATAGATTCGGTATTAAAAATAGCTTGCATTATATAAGTACAAAAAATGCTTTGGAATCTTCTAAAAATTGTAAAATTCTGAAAAGATGGTAAAATTATGGTAAAATGAGGATATGGTAAGATGCTGCTGTTATTGCATTAATTATTATTAAACTTTATTGGAAAACTTTTTAAATTTTCTATACTTCATTTCTATGGTGCCCGGTATAAAAGGCTTAAATCAAAAACAGGGATTTTTAGATGTTTGTCTGTATTAATAAAAAAAAAATATGAGACTTGCGTAAAAGGCTTAAGTCTATTAATTTTGTATACAAAAGTACATTTCTTTGTACAAAAGATCCAAGTCGACATTGTCGTTCTGCGATTGGTATAATAGCAAATAACTTGGTATATTTCAATCACTGATTTTGACTTAAGCCCTTTATATCGGGCAACATAGATTTATCTACTAATTTCATCTTAGATTTTTTAAAACAAATACAATAAAAAATATTTTTAAATCAAATCCAATTTTTTCTAAGGGTGAAAACAATTTTATTATGACGTTGAGATATAAAAGAAAAAAAATCTAGTAAATAATGCTTCAGGAAAGATATTACGCAAAAATTACAATATCTGTTGTCTGTCATTCAATACCTTTAGAAAGTACCTGCAAAGTATCACTATTCACTAGTCTCTCCCACCTTCAACTTTCGTTAATAATAATAATTATAACGATATAAGATAAATAAAAAATAAGGTAATCTCGATCAAAAAGGTGCAAAAAAGTTCAATAATGGGAATGTTTCATAAGGCATCAAAAAGACGTCTACCGTATTTCCTATTATGAATTATTCATAGAACATGTTGAATATTCCGCAGCGAAACTCGTCCAGCTTTTCGAATTGAAAGGTTGGAATAAAAAATCATGACTCGTTGCTTTCACTGAAAAGTTCATCATAGAAATCATTTCGCAATGAAGACGTTATATGAAGCAAATTAAATTTCATTAGTTTATTTTAGCGTGTATATAACTGGTTGGTTGGTTGGTTGAGAGCACTATGATTGACGTTTGCTACACAAGGGCAAAGTAAACCAAAGAGCGTAATTGTAACGATTTGCTAATTTTAGGAGTGACTGGATAAACTTGCAAGTGCATCTGTAATTTTATTTTCTAGACTACAGTTCCAAAGCATTTTAAAGGAGTTACTTTTTGTATTATACGAAGTGTTAATAGGAAAAACATTTAGTTTTATACATGTTCAGTTTTTAAACGAGAAAATTTCCATTTTGAAAAAATAATAATTTTGTTTCGAATTAAATTAAATTTTATAGATATGTGACTAGTCAAGACCCGTACAGATCATAGTAAAACAATCAATCAATAATATATAATCTCAACAGATAGTATCTTAGTTTAAAATGTCCATTCATTCATTTACGTCATCAGCTTGAAATGACTGTATAGCATTTAATTAAGGAAGAAACATTTGTCATAACAAATCCTAATGAATATCCATTTAAAGTAATTAATGTTCACAGTCGTTCGATATATTTTTACATAACGCATTGGCGATTGTTCGATATAGTTTTATGTAATGATTGTGTAATGCTTTATAAACTCCCCTGTGTTACATACCTTTATATGGTTTATAAAAATTATTGACAAACGATGTAGATTGTTGAAAGCATTTAATAAACTGTGAGTTACTTACCTTACTGAAATTATCAAGATAATGTGATCCAGACTGTCATCAAATCTCAGCTATACTCACACATAGGCAATAGAAAAGCATTATGTTGTTTACAATAAATAACGTAATAGTGGCGACCTCTTCACAGTGCTCCCACATCTGTTGAAACCATTCAAGGCTATTTGCATAACATTTAGTAATGAAATTGTCATGTCTAACGATAATTATTGCTACTTGGATGATGTAAAATTATTTTGTTTCATTTTAATTCAATTCCTCAAAAATGGTGTAAATCAACAACTGTAAAATCTGTATGACAAGTAATGGAGAATCTAGGAGATCAAATGGCCATTAGACATGGCAATTTCAAACTTAGATATTTTGCATACGGCCTTCAAAGGTTTCAAAAGATTTGGGAGCACTGTAAAAAGAGAGCCTCTGTTACGTTGTTTCTTGTAAATAACTTAAGGATTTTTTTTGCCCGTATTGTGTATAGAGGGGTTGATGACACAGTTTGGTTCGCATCATCTGTATTGATAGCTAATTACGATCACTGAGTACCTTTATGCACTATTTATTTCAGTAAGGTAAATAACTCTCAGTTTGTTGAATATTTGATGCAAAGAATGTCTATTTGTACATATTTATTCAATAATCTATTTTTAACTATTTTTCCAACGATGCCGATTATTTTTCTCTTTGAATACTTATTATAGGCTTTCTAACTGTCTGAAAACGTTCTTTACAACAGATGGGTGTTTGTGAAACGCTCGGAAATATATTCCTCTCTCTCAGTTTCATATATTTGTCCGAGTAGCGGTAAAAAATTAAATAAACTCACGACTGGGTTGACCATTTTTAACAACAAAGGGACACAAATAAAATGTTCAGAAAATAATGCTCAAATGCATAATAATGTAATTCCTGAGGTTTAAATTGAAAATTCCATTATTGGCGTTGCCTATCAATTGCCAATACAATAGACCATATTGGACAGAAAATCGGTGTCGCATGCAATGCACTTCTTACCCATTACCCGCCAAAACTATAAGGTGTGAATATTTTTTATAGAAATAATATTGGCTATTCATTTGAACATATACAACATTAATTTATGGGGAAGATAACAAAACTGGTCTTAACTTTCGAAAAATCGAGTGTTGCGTTCGCGCAACGTCAGCGGAATAAGAGTATTGTCATTAAGTGAGTTCAACTGAACTTCTGCAGGGTTTTCTTTGATTTGAGAACTGGGAATTTGTTTTTACTTTCTTACACTTTAGAAAGAAAATTATCACTTTACAGGTAATTAATTTATTATGAAGATTTAACTTATTTTACCGTTACAAAATTACTGATTATATCCAGAACACATTTTCATCATCAAAAGCTTCACTACAATCACGATGTAGAGTAACGTCACAAACTTTGCATGGATAAATTGTCTGGCTATGACATTGTTTACTACGCAGTCTTCTGCTGTCTTCGGACTTGACAATAAAATGTCCACGTTCTCCACGTAATGGCTTTTGCATGCTGAATGTCCTTATCAAGATATCAGTAAATTTCTTCCTGCGGTAAAGAATAATATCCCGTCGGCAACAATATTCCAATGAACCGTCTCATGTAGGCTTCAGATGCTAAAAAATGGGGGGTGAATCTTTTGTTGGGCACATGAGTTTGTCTATTCGACGAGAAGGGAAAAAACCTCTGAGCCAAAGATAAGATCAAAAATCTCTGCACTAGTTTTATCTTGTATTATACTTTTCATAGTTCCGATTTGATCTTTTTCTTCATTTTTCGGCTGAGACATATTCAATGGTCCCTTCTTTATCCATTTCAAATCTTCAGTTTTTTTTGTTTTGTTTTTCGAAAGTCTTGTACTGCTTTTAGAAGGCAAAAACTTCTTTTTTACTCATACTTCAATTTCGACAGCAGTATCGCATGGTAAATCATTATTGTCACTATTCAAAATATTATCATTTCCTTCTTCTCCATCACTAGCCTCTGCTGTCTCTGGTAGAATAACAACATTATCAGTTTCATTCTCGTCATTATTATCTGAATCTTCGTCGAAAATTCTTTGAAGAACCTCTTTAAACGTAAAGTATCTAGTTTTAAGCATTTCTATAAGCACAGAACGGGGGAAAGTTCTACGGAGTCGAACGTAACATGTGAATCAGGAAACTACCCTTATCCCGCTGACGTTGCGCCAACGCAACACCTGTTTTATCTTCCTCCCCCACCCAAACAAAAGCAACCGATTGATGGAATATTCTGATAAACTTTGACCTTAGTTAAAAATAGATCACCCCTAAAGCTCACATTTGTCTCCCTATATTTCTTCTGTGTAAAAGACCAGGAGAAAGTTCTAGTTCAAAAATGCTTAACTAACTGTCTTAGTTTGGAACTCGTTATTAAATTAAAAGAACAGTTGAAGTGAAATATTTTTTAATTCGATTATTAACCCTACTCAAAAACTACTGTAAATATAAAAATGATTTGATAGCTAAATTTTTATACGCATTTATTTCGACCGTTGCGTCAATGCAACACCAGCGGTTAATGGGTTACTAGTAGATCACTTCCTCTTTCAAATGATCGGTTAGATTCCAATGTCTCTTCCATCCTTCCATACGAGAATTAATTAGACTGCCTATGGCACCACAGCCCGAAATCATGACGTAAATGAGGTCCAGTCGAAAAATTGTTATAATGGGATGACGGTTGAACAAGTAAAATGTAATCAAACTGCGTTGCTGCCAATACGAATTGAAGAGTTTCAACTTTTTGAAGTAGGATTACGTTCCTCCATAACGGTCCTCTGGAAAGGAAAATTTCAGACGCTAAAACCGTCCGTCCATACCTTGCGAGTTATAATTTAGGCAGCGTGCCTAACTGTTTACTGCTTATCGCGTGGATAAGCAGTAAACAGTTAAACAGTAAAGTACCAAAATGTGTCAAAATTTTGACTTACATATATGTATGTGTATATATATGTATATATATATATATATATATATATATATATATATATATATATATATATATATATATATATATATATATATATATATATATATATACTGGATTGTACGGTGTCTAAGCATGTTTATTGTTCAGATCATACTTATTAGAAAAAATCCATTGGTTTTTAGACAGTATCGGCACCTTTGATGAAAAGATACTGTCAAAAACCTATTTTTCACTTATCTTTTCATGTTTTTAGTTCCTGGCTCTTATGGTTCTGAGCATATACTGTTTTTTCACTTTCAACTTTGTCTTAATTGATCTACGCAGTAATTAATCTACGCAGAAGGAAATTTAATAGAATTTAGAATTTTGAAAGGGTTTTGTGGTTTTATATGTTATATATATTTATATATATATATATATATATATATACTAGCTTTATATACCCGGCGTTGCACGGGTGAACCCTTAATAAAGCTTACTTGTATGATATGTATATTTGTATTTTATGGCAATCTATACCCCTCTCCACTGGTCATCATCCCATCAGCATATTATAATAACCCCCCCCTCCTCATGCTAATGTCAGCATTAAAATGTTTCTTTCAATTTTGATAACCCACTGAATCCCGGCCCTTCGAGGAGTTTGAGGGCTTCCCCGTAAACCCTTGTGAAAATCGCCGGTTTCATAAACAAAGAATTACCTGACGTTGCCCAGGATGATAAAAATGAATGGAGTTAACCTGAGCTCTAGATGTTATACGTACTAACAACCGAAATATATACAATTCACACACACCTTTCCACACTTCATTTAATTAAGATTGATCTCTCTCTTTTCTCCTACCACCAATTTGGTGTTCAAAATGGTGATATATAGGAAATATAAATTATTCGATTGTTTCTAGCAATTTTTTCAAAATCTAAAGCGAATGTCGAAAAATCGTGATATTGATCATGTTAGTTACATTTAATCGTGTTTCTTACATTTTAAATCAAGAATCTTATGGATATCTGTTTCCTTCTTTGAGATATGACGGAATATGTAAAAATATGTTTTGCCCCCCTCCCCCCCATGGGGGGACCGAATTTTGAAAATCCTGAAATTGGTTTTAATGTATTCGTGTTCCTTACATTTTAAAGCAAGAATCTTATGGATATCTGTTTCTTTCTTTGAGATATGAATGAATAAGTGAAAAACACGTTAAGCCCCCCCCTCCCCGTCCCCTGGGGCCAAATTTTAAAAAATCCTGAAATTGGATTTAAGGTATTCGTGTTCCTTACATTTTAAAGTAAGAATCTTATGGACATCAATTTCCTTCTTTGAGATACGAAAGAATATGTAAAAAACACGTTTTGCCCCCTCCCCCCCGTTGGGGGGGCGATTTTTGAAAAATCGCTTCTTAAATGACGCCTTCAGCCCAAAAGTAATAAACTCTTAAAATTTGATATCTGTATCTCCAATAGTTTTTGCTGGGTGTTGATTCCTTTATATATATAGATAAAACACGTAAGAACACGTTTAGCCCCCCTCTCCCCCTTGGGAGACGAATTTTGAAAAATCCTAAAACTGGTTTTTAGGTATTCATGTTTCTTACATTTTAAAGCAAGAATCTTATGAATATCGATTTTCTTCTTTGAGATATAAAGGCATATGTAAAAAACACGTTTTGCCCCCTCCCCCCTTTGGGGGGCGAATTTTGAAAAATCCTGAAATTGGTTTTTAGGTATTTATGTTCCTTACATTTTAAAGCAAGAATCTTATGGATATCTGTTTTCTTCTTCGAGATATGAAGGAAAATGTGATAAAACACGTAAAAACACGTAAAAACACGTTTTTCCCACCTCCCCCCCTTGGGGACCTAATTTTGAAAAATCCTGAAATTGGTTTTTAGGTATTCATGTTACTTACATTTTAAAGCAAGAATGTTATGGATATCAATATCCTTCTTTGAGATATGAAGGAATATGTAAAAAACACGTTTTGCCCCCCTCCCCCCCTGGGGGGCGAATTTTGAAAAATCGCTTCTTAAATGACGCCTTCAGCACAAAAGTAATAAGCTCCTAAAATTTGATATCTGTATCTCCAATAGTTTTTGCTGGGCGTTGATACGTGTATATATGTATATATATATAAGTCAGGACTTCTTCCTTTATAGATATAGATAATACATACATACATACTTACATATATAGGGTGCCCGAGAATTGTTGGACACTTTACAAAATTAAATTTTAAAAAAACTATAAGTACGAACCGGGTATTTGAATCATGCCTGACTTACAAAAGTGCTAGATTTTCGTGTTCTATAATTTTATGCCAAAAACTCTGATAGATGGCGCTATGTGTCAAGGACTGTGGCAAGAGATTCAGAGCAGTGCAGTAAACATGGCGACTGTACAGCAGAAACAATGTGCGTTTTATGGCTCGCAGAATTTAAATCTGTCATTAAAGTTAAAAGACGTTATCGTTTGTAATATAGAGGTCAACCTCCATCAACGAATGCGACTAAGAGATGGACGAAACAGTTGGATTGGTTATGGTGGTCCAATTCAGTGGCCTTTTTGATCGCCAGATTTAAGCCCCTTGGATTTTTTTCATGTGAGGTTATCGCACAGGTATTGTTTACAGGACTACGTGTCCTAATGTAGAGGAACTTAAGCAACGAATCACAGCTACTATTCATTCCATAACTCCTCAGATGCTTCCAAATACTTGGAATGAAATCGAATATCGTTTAGATGTACGAGCTGCTAAAGGATCTCATGTTGAAATCCATTAATTTTGTTATGTATGCAGTTAATTAGCAATTGCATTTTAATGCTACTGTGTTTAGAATTTTGGAAATTTAATTTTATAAAGTGTCCAACAATTTTCGGGCACCCTGTATATATATATATATATATATATATATATATACAGATGAACCCCGTTATAGCGAACCCGGCATATAACGAACTCATGGATATAACGAACGAAAATTTTGGTCGCGCCATTTTCCTATTGTAAGTAATTTAATTAGCATTGTGTCAGTATAATGTAATCGATTTTAGTCGATTTAATTCATTAATGATCATTTTAAATAGATTTTATCATTTTTAAATACTTTTAATTATTGAATACATATTGCAACTAATGAGTTATACATTTTGCGAACTCTAGCATTTTTCTTAACGGTTCGGATGTAGCGAACCACCGGATAAAGCGAACAAAACGTTTGGTCCCATGAAGTTCGTTATAACGGGGTTCGACTGTATATATATATATATACACACACAAAAGAGGTAAGCAACGATTTCAGACTACCTGAATTTTTTTTCTTGAAAACTCTAACGGGGAAATGAGAATTTATCATTTTTTCCACAGAGATTTTTGTTTCACAGATTCAACGGACATCATTATTAAATATTATTTAAAATAACTGCAATAAAAATTACTATTCATTGTTTTGTTGAGTAGTACAAGATCGCTCTTCCATCCTTATCCATCTTTGACTCTTCATTATTCTCCACTTAACGTATCATCTATTAAATATGAATCTAAAAAAATTCTAGAGGTTTTGAATATCATCATTTATACTTTCCCTTCTGGAAACAAGAAAAACGCCAATCCAAGATCAATGATATTATGCAATATTTCTGAGAGGAAGTGAATTAAGGTAATCACATAGTTTACAAGTATGCTAATAAAATTGTACTGAAGGTTATATTAGACATTTACTAACAGTTTAAAACAAATCGGAATACTTACCAATAAATACCTAGAACCCTTCCGACATACTCTAAGATGTAGAGAATCATAAATAATTTATCAAGCAATAACCACGCAGACTTTTAGAGTTTTAAATAAGCTCCTCCATTTATTTTAATTAAAGTTTTCTTTTCATTTAAATGCCTAATAATATAACATAAATGTACTTAAAAATAAAAACACCGAAGTTTTTTCTTCTCTTGTTTCGTTTTCTTATATTCAAAGCTTCCATTAATCACTTTAATGAATTCTGAAGGTATTTTATGTTATAAATGCCTTTAGAATGAATGCATGAGTATTTAATGAAGAAATACTAAATGAACACTTAAATACTTAGATAAGTTAAACAAATTTGTTAAAATTTGCATTGAATACATTAAAATTATCACATTATGTTCTGACTGTTTTATCCAATGAAATGGAAAGAAAAACCACTTACTCTAAGATGGAATTTTTCAAGGAAACAGATTTTGTTTATTTTAGTGTCATTCGAAATACACGAATGCACGGACACTATTGATTAGTTGCTTTTACATTAAAAGGGTTTGTCTACTATTTGACAGAGAAGGACAATGAATTGAAAATGAATGATTGGAACTGTAATGTTCAGTATCCATTACTGTAAGCGACTTTCGTTCGACAGCCTAACATTTATACGAATCCTAAATTTTTATCTTAGATGAATTGAACATTACATTAATTGAAATTTACT
The DNA here is from genome assembly GCA_907164885.2 of Dolomedes plantarius. Taxonomy (NCBI): domain Eukaryota; kingdom Metazoa; phylum Arthropoda; class Arachnida; order Araneae; family Dolomedidae; genus Dolomedes; species Dolomedes plantarius. The sequence continues at coordinate 172,266,279 of OU015495.1, read as the reverse complement.
TTGATTAAGGTATTCACTTAAAGTAATAACGTTGAAAAAAATTATCTTCGTAAATAAGGAAAGAACATCATCAAATCATCTGCCCAGTTATGTACGCATGCTGTATTCATCTTTGTATATAGTGAAGATAAATTAAACAAATAAACAACTATATTCTGTTCCCGGAAGCGCGTCTGACTTCCTGGAAAAGCCCCAGGGAAAATTTAGCAATTCCCTGACAGTTCAATATTTTGATATTATTTGGATATTTCTAGAGCAAGTAACAAGATAAATATTATTCTATGACATATTGTGACAAAGAACTTAAAAACTGGAGATCAAATGATAGGCAACGTGTCACCGTACAATGCATACGGTTCCAATCGCTTGAGGCTACTGTATGCGGTTAGTTTATTTAACTAGTTTAACGGGCGGCTGTCAAGGAGTGTAGCCAGGGAACAAACGGTGGGGAATCACCCGAACCCCTTCACACGCTGTCAACTCGTCCGCTCAGGCGGTTTGCCAGCAGGCACAAGTGCCGCTAACTTTCTCATCCCCACTAGTTGACTCAACTGAAAAGACGCTACTGGACATTCGTCCTTCATACCAGTCGCCTAGTTGAATTAACTCAGTTCAGTCTTCACACGGCAGTCAACTAGTTGATAGTCAACCAGGCAACTTAGTTGAATCAATCAACTCAGTTCAGCCTTCAGACGGCAGTCAACTAGTTGAGAGTCAACCAGACATCTTAGTTGAATCAATCAACTCAGTTCAGCCTTCAGACGGCAGTCAACTAGTTGAGAGTCAACCAGGCATCTTAGTTGAATCAACTAAAATGCCTCGTCTGAAAGAGGCCTTACGTATAGCGGTGGCTCTCTGATGCTGTGGGGTGCTATTTATTGGCATTTCCTAGGATCCTTTATTGTTCGTCAGAGTCCTGTAAATCGGAAGTCTATGAAACCATTTTGGCAGACAATTCTGTACTGTGTGGTCAAGGCATTGTTCTCAAAAAACCGCCGGTGTTTCTAAAGCTGCAATCACACTAGCGATCTATTTTCCACTACAAACAGTCCTTACAAAACGCAAACCACTGCAGAAGGGGTCCCTCAGTGTGTTTGAGACAAAATTCATTGGATATAATGGACAATATTGGGGTAAAAACCCTGTACAACTCCCATCGACAAATAGCGTGCAAACGAGGTGGAAGACGTTACACAAATTTTAGCGCTTAGGTTTCAAATTCACCCTAGAAGCACAGCAAACATGTCAGACTATCAAATCGTTCAACGAGTGCATAATTAAGAAATGGAAACATTTTTGATAGATGCTCTAGAAAACAAAATTAAACTATGACAGACATTTGATTTAATATTAAATTTTCAAGTGAAACTTATAAGACAGCTACTCAATTTCTGTTTCAAGAACACTTTTATACATGTATGTATTTCATTACGAGCATAATATATATATATATATATATATATATATATATATATATATATATATATATATATACCGGGTGTCCCAAAAATAACCGACGATTTGAAAAATCAATTAAAGAAATGTGGAAGGCGATAGAAATGTGCCGTTTGCTGCATTCTGCTTAGGTAACCAGGGAATTTATTCTCACCAATTTTCAAAATTAGTTACAAAATTCGTCAACAGATGGCGCTGATGACTGGGAAAACTATAAAACAATGTTTTATAAATAACCACCGTTGGCAGCAACAACGTGGATCTGAGGTTCCAATTTTGTCTGAGGTCAAAATTCGCAGACGCTCGTGCAAACATTTCAGTTTGAATGTTCTGACAAGCAGCAGAGATGCATTGTTCCAGTTCATCTACAGTTTGTGGATTGTGACGATACATGTAGTCTTTCAAGTACCCCCAAAGAAAAAATCGCATGGCGTCAAATCTGGCGAATAGGGAGGACAATCCATGCCACTTGCGTATGCCTCTTGCTTTGAAAACATTGGTTTATAGTTTTCCCAATCAGCAGCGCCATCTGTTAACGAACTTTGTAACTAATTTTGAAAATTGGTGAGAATAAATTCCCTGGCTACCTAAGCAGAATGCAGCAAACCGCACATTTCTATCGCCTTCCGTTTTTCTTTAACCCATTAACCGCCAAAATTATAAGGGGTGAATTATTTTTTATACAAATAATATTGGCTATTCATTTGAACATATACAACATTAATTTATGGGGAAAATAACAAAACTGGTCTTAACTTTCGAAAAATTGAGTGTGTGCGTTTGCGCAACGTCAGCGGAATAAGAGTATTGACATTAAGTGAGTTCAACTGAACTTCTGCAGGGTTTTCTTTGATTTCAGCACTGGGAATTTTGTTTAGCTTTGTTACACTTTAGAAAGAAAATGATCACTTTACAGGTAATTAATTTATTATAAAGATTTAACTTATTTTTCCTTTACAAAATTACTGATTATATCCAGAAAACAGTTTCAATCATCAAAAGCTTCATTACGATCACGATGTAGAGTAACGTCACAAACTTTGCATGGATAAATTGTCTGGCTATGGCATTGTTTACTACGCAGTCTTCTGCTGTCTTCGGACTTGACAATAAATGTCCACGTTCTCCACGTAATGGCTTTTGCATGCTGAATGTCCTTATCAAGAGATCAGTAAATTTCTTCCTGCGGTAAAGAATAATATCCCGTCGGCAACAATATTCCAATGAGCCGTCTCATGTAGGCTTCAGATGCTAAAAAATGGGGGGTGATTCTTTTGTTGGGCACATGAGTTTGTCTATTCGACAAGAAGGGAAAAAAACCTCTGAGCCAAAGATAAGATCAAAAATCTCTGCACTAGTTTTATCTTGTATTATACTTTTCATAGTTCCGATTTGATCATCTTCTTCATTTTTCGGCTGAGACATATTCAATGGTCCCTTCTTTATCCATTTCAAATCTTCAGTTTTTGTTTTTTTAAATTTTTTCGAAAGCCTTGTACTGCTTTTAAAAGGCAAAAACTTATTTTTTACTCACACTTCAATTTCGACAGCAGTATCGCATGGTAAATCATTGTCACTATTCAAAATATTATCATTTCATTCTTCTTCATCACTAGCCTCTGCTGTCTCTGGTAGAATAACAACAATATCAGTTTCATTCTCGTCATCATTATCTGAATCTTCGTCGAAAATTCTTTGAAGAACTTCTTTAAACGTAGAGTATCTAGTTTTAAGCATTTCTATAAGCACAGAACGGGGGAAAGTTCTACGGAGTCGAACGTAACATGTGAATCAGGAAACTACCCTTATCTCGCTGACGTTGCGCCAACGCAACACCTGTTTTCTCTTCCTCCCCCACTCAAACAAAAGCAACCGATTGATGGAATATTCTGATAAACTTTGACCTTAGCTAAAAATAGATCACCCCTAAAGCTCACGTTTGTCTCCCTATATTTCTTCTGTGAAAAATACCAGGAGAAAGTTCTAGTTCAAAAATGCTTAACTAACTGTCTAAGTTTGGAACTCGTTATTAAATTAAAAGAACAGTTGAAGGGAAATATTTTTCAATTAGATTATTAACCCTACTCAAAAACTACTGTTAATATAAAAATCATTTGATAGCAAAATTTTTATACGCATTTATTTCGACCGTTGCGTCAACGCAACACCAGCCGTTAATGGGTTAATTGATTTTTCAAATCGTCGGTTATGTTTGGGACACCCGGTATATATGTACATAAAAATATTTACTCATTAAAATTTGAGCCATAAGAAAAAACATACGGAATTAGGAATAAAAGTAGTCTAAATAATTTTTTTCTTCATTTACAGCACACAACCTCGATAGGCATGTATACATCTGTACGGTCGATACAAGTACTACATTTTTGTATGTATTATATGAATAGAATAAAAACGGAATACTTTAAAATGTGTATATCCAGCCTAAATATTTAAAGTGAATGTAAATGGGAAAATATGAATATAATAGAATCAAATGTTGTGAAGAACTGGAAAAAATAATTAAGTCATTAACAGACATGAAAATATACATTACTAACAATGATTAAAGATTTTAGACCATTATCTTAATATATAGCATATTAACCGATCTGGCAGCATGAATGTTTTGTATAATTTTTAATCACATTTAAAACAACTTGTATTATAAGTAACTATTAAAACAAGGTCAAACAAATTCACGGTTTATATGAAAAACAAACTCCTGAAATAATAATTAAATATAAAGTTAGTTCATTAAAAATGGGGATATAAGTTTGAACCCATTAGGCCTGAACTCTCCTGATATTTCAGTACGATATATATGTGTATAATTATTACATATATTTATAATATCTAAATATGTCTACTGTTGTATCCAGAATATCATTAATCATGTCTATAGCGACCCAACAGTAACTAATATTTAGCACTAATGACAATCATTTAATTCGAGTCAAAGTTTCCATAGGTTTGAAGCACCTAACACGTTTAAAGTATTAACTAGCATGTTTGGGTGTAAATACGATAGGAATGGTATGAAGTACTTTTTTTTTTAGATTTATGTTTTTAATATTATTAGTTTTTTTCTTTGATACTATAATTTACTCTTTTCTCATGTGTAATTTTTTTTTCGAATTTTATGATTATGATTTTCTGCATAATGCATATAGTTCTATAGTTTATCTTAAATTAGGGGGCCATTCGACTACATTTAAAGTAGAGGGCAAAGATATAATGAACCGGTATAATAAAAATTCTTTCAATTTTTAAAACCAAAATCAATGTTATCCGTGCAATACATTGCAATCTCAATAGCAAGCAATCGCGGGATTTTTTGGGCAACACTGCATTCAGCTGATTGTCCGGTCAAAATGGGAAATGGCATGTCCTGTGAAATAGTCTATGAGTGTGACACCCCTTTAAGGCGATATTGCACTCATGCATTAAGATGTGTCAATTTGTGGTTAAAAGAGCATGAGGATGAGGGACAGCATCTATCTTGGTAACCTCCATCGCCTGACTTTAAAGTCACTGATCATTGGTGGGAACACTTAGAGAAAAAGGTTCCATCACATTCTCCCCCTCCAACATCAGAAGAACAATTAGAACATATAACAGAGAATGAATGGTACAAATTCCAATACCTTACGTACAGGAATCATATCATCCAATGTCAAATTTGTGTTGTTTGCATGCTAATGTGGGCTTAAAGTTTATTTATAATAATGTTCCTCAGAAACAGCCAGTTTTGGCATCGTGATGACGTACATTTAATTTAATATGGTTTGGTATAACATGGTAAAAATATACCCATTGACAAGTACCGTAAACTGTTATGCACTATTTTAAATCTAGGAAATAATTTTCAAAGACAGACCTTTGGATTGAGTAATTATTGCGCTATGAAAATTTAAAAAGTTAAACGTTTTTTAAAATTTAAAATGCAATATATTAAGTTAAAAGAAACATATGAAAACAGGGTTAAATATTGATTTTAGGAGAGAAATTTGAGAGAGAAATTTTCTCATTCATTAATTTGCTACGTTTTATGTTTTGGGCATCGAGATGTCATGCCGAAATATGTAGACCACTTTGTCGTTAAAAACGTTGCCCAGGGTACACCACGAGGAGGTAGGTCTACGTTGTACCCCTATACCGTTGTACCATTGTGCAATATCGCTCTATAAAATTATACATAATACAATCCATGAGAAATAGATACCAGTTGATATTGCTGGATAGAATTAAGGCGAAACGTTGGAGATTTGAAGATCTCGCTTCATTACCAGATAGCTCACGACGAGACGCAGTGGCCTCGTTTCGGCTATTGACAGGCCATGGCTGTCTGGGTGAGCATCTTCATCGGACTGGTGTATTTGCCCTCCTTTCTGTCCACTTTCTGATCTTATGGAACCCATGAACAGAGCACATCTGCGTCACCGTGGAGCACTTCTTGGTTGTGACTCCGAGATCGCCCGATAATGGCGTGCCAGAGACTGTCTAAGGCAATGACTGCGGTCATTTACTTTTATGCTACTTATGTGGAATTGTTTGTATTTCATTTTTTCCTTACCTTGCCATTAGAAATAATAATAAAAATGTTTCGGACATTATACGAAGGTTTTCACTAAAACAAGTGTTTGTCGCACAAGCAGTAGTAGACAACATTTCTCACTATAATATGAATTACTCATATAGAAAATAATATCCCAGTTGCATTATTATAAACACAATCGTTTTCACAAAGATAAGTATCAAAGCTGGAGAGCTTCACGAAGAGGCACTTGGCTAATGATTTGGTGCCATGATAGGAATGATTTTAAAAATATCGCGAAAGTTTTGGTTTGAAGCACATCTAACCGGGGCTGATAAATATTTATTAGTACCTCCGATTCTAATCACCTACTTGAGAAGTCACTAAAATATTTCCTCACTGTCGCATGCCTTTTATCAGCTAAATTCTCCCCCAAGAACTGTTTTTTCTTATTCGAAAAAATTGTAACAATATGTTAAGGGCCTTGTCACAAGGCATGCCATTATAAAAACACGTCATCGTGACCAATATTTGTAATCGACAACTAGTATGTCTTAATAGATGTTACAAATTTATGGTACGATGATGTCCCTTTCCAAAGGTAATATATATGCATTCTTGGACGATAGAGACCAATATTGCACATTACCTTCAGATGTAAAAAAAATATAATTAGTTAAGTCATATACGTTAATTGCATTATTATTTCCCTGAAATTATTATTCTGACAATGATAGCCTATTGACAGGGAAGCTTTACTAAAAAAAATTAGGCAACTTGTGATATATAATCAGTGTCATGAATTATTGTCAGGGAGATTCTATCACATAATAAAATAATTTGTGGGATAGAAATTTACAAAAATAAATGACAGAAAAATTTCTCTAGCATTAAAATGCACATTAACACGCTCAGACTCATACTTACCTCTAAATTAAAAGACTAGTGAATTAAACAGTGACTCTATATATACATTCTTCGTACATGTTTTACAAATATTTAACAAATTACTACAACTTACAGTAAACTTGTGGACGAAAAATTCCTAATGGAGACGTCTTCAATTTCACAGTGAATTTAAAAGGGTTGGTTACGTACATCGAACTGTTTATTAGTTCATCATCACGCCGAGGTTTATTGGTGTGTTTGTCATAATTACTTGTTGGTATTTAGGAATTGTTCATTGCGACAATCGAACTTATGCAACTCGGCCTGATATTGAACATTTAAATAGTTCGAAACCATCATTTCTAATTATCTGCGGAATTGAAAAAATGTTCATTGCGTAAATTAATGCAACGTTCTTGTACAATCCATTTTATAGGATGTTTTATAAAAAAAACACTTTTTGAAAAACTAATCATCGGATATCATCAAACACACATAGATTAATCCTTCCCCCTCCTATAAAACCAAGGGAAAATTTTGAAAAAAGCTGAAAATGATCAAACCATTGAAAATTATACCTCACAAATGCACAATAAAAATTACCCGAACTTAATATTAATTCACTCGATTCTTTGGATTCCCTTATTGAGTTTAATTCGCTTTTGAAATGCTGCATAACTTTGAAATGACTCAAAACAATAATTAAGCTATAACGGAATTTTCCCCCCTCCTCTAATCGCATTTTAATATTCATCAACACGAAAACTCTAATTTTCAGGAAGATCGGAAATTGATTGGGTTTATTAATTAATGACTCGCCTAACAAGGAAAGACAAAACTCCGAGAATGTTTCTCCCAATTCAGCTGAACAGCAATTAATTTCTCCCAGCAAACTCCTAAAATGTTTTCATTATCGAAACCTGTTAACTTCAGGATCGATTAGGATTAACGTAAAGATAACGAAATTATAGATGTCTTGGAGTTCTTTAAATGAATATTGTAGTATTCGGATTGAGCGATAGATATATTTCATAAAAATACATGAAATCATGAAATGATAGTTCGATAAAAGTTTAAAATATATAGAGGTGAATGCTTGATAAATGGTTTTGGGGTCAGGGCCTTGTCTTGAGCTTTTCAGGTCATAGGCATATAAATGAGAGTCGGAGCCCTTCTTAAGTAAACATGAGGGTGATATTTATTAAAAATAATCCCAATTTTTAAAGTTGTGTTAATTTATATTATTAGTTTGAGGTAATAAAATTTCTAAAAGGAAAACACAAATATTTTAAAGAATATAAAATTTTTGAAGTTGTGAAAATTAGAGTTTTTGTGTTGATGAATATTAAAATGCAATTAGAAGAGGGCGAAAAATTCCGTTATAGCTTAGTTATTGTTTTGAGTCATTTGAAAGTTATGCAACATTTCAAAAGCGAGCTAAACCCAATAAGGGAATCCAAAGAATCGAGGGAATTAATATTAAGTACGGGTAATTTTTATTGTTACCATGTTTTTATTAACTCGCTTTCTTGCTCGCCCAGTACAAATCTTGCAATAGATTTTTAACTAACTTGACGACTAGCTAGACATTTGAAACTGTTAGAATAGTTCAGAACACGATGACACTGCATTCTTTTAATACTTTTAGCCATCTTCAAGCAGAATTGAATTCATTTTGAGTTAATTTTGCTGGCTGAAAATTTCTTATAATAGCTCCCTCTATTACGAATTTGATCATTTTCTTTCAAGTTGACGGAATAATTCATCAAAAATTTTTTTAAAAAGTATTTATTAATACATAGAATTGTCAAGTTTATATGATTCAACAGAAAATTTAAAAACGTGGTATATAAAAAGTTCTTTTTATCTTGTAATTATGCATTTGCAAGGTGTAATTTTCAATGGTTTGATCATTTTCAGCTTTTTTTAAAAATTTATATTATTAGTTTGAAGTAATAAAAATTATATAAAAAAACAAACAATTTTTCCACTTAAATTATTTTAGCTTAAATTTAAATTAATTTAAGAAATATAAAAATTTTCACTCTAATTTTTGACATCATTAAACTTATTAATAGTATCCTCAAAGAATTTATAGAATATCCTTTTCAATGTACGGAGCGTTAAGCTTAGAAAAGTTTTGAAAGAGAATTGTGCCAATAATTTACCAATTTCAGTTCGGAAAATGTCCCCTCGGCATTGCTTATTGGTGATGTTAAAAACAATCTTATATTTATTCTGACGTTAGGTATTGTGGATATAAATTTGTTTTCGTCTATAAAATTAAAATTTTCAGAAGCAGTATTATAATCTATATATATATAACAGTTCCGTAACTGACTCACTGACTGACATACAACGCACAGACCAAACCGCTGGACCTAGAGGACTGAAATTTTGCATGGCGATTCTTCTTATAGTGTAGGGGTGCACTAAGAAAGATTTTTGAAAAATTCTTCTAAGATTTTTAAAATTAAATTTTTAAGCTGTTTTAGTAATTTTTTTTAAAATTTGCATTTAAAATAATAATATGAGGGTTATAAAATTTATATCACTAGAAAGATCCTAAAAATTCCTTTAAAATGAAATCGTTTTCGAACCTTTACCTCGATTTTCTGATTTTTGGTGAATTTTTAAAGATTAATTTTTAGAATTTAATTTATTAAAAGCTGATCACGTGATTTCTTTTTCTGGTACTTAAAATAAATTTATCGTCACGTGCATAACTACTAAATAGACAAAAAAAAATTTTTTTCCTCTTTCTAATGCGGCAGACGATCGGATATTATCAAAAAAAAATAAATATCCCTTACGATTTATATATATATATATATATATTGTATACATTGTTCGTCGTATTTATCTATACTAATAAAGGGACAAGGAGAAGTCGGATCCCGTGACCGTAACTCATCCGGGCGGGCACCGATCCTCGAAAAAAAATGGCCGACAAATATACAGGAAAATCGGTGTATTTTTTTTCCCATGAAAGTACATAAATGTTACATATTTGGAAAGAGCTTCGGAAACTGATAATTTTTTCTGCGTACACTTATTCTGTTAATTCAATAGTTTTAGAGATATTTTCATTCTAAAATCACTCACTGCTGAGAAACCAAATCATCTTTTGCAGTGGTGCTGCCATCTGTCGGCAGCGACGGGAATGAAAATTTAAAGGAATTGATTTGATTTATTCACTTTGATTTAATACATTTGTGGGCTTTTTTTTTTCTTTTGTGGGGCCCGAAGTACATAAATATGTTACACGGATGGCTTGAGCGTAGCTAGGCGAAGCCCGGCTAGTTATAAATATATATATTTTTTGGCATTTATTGCATACATTGATCGTTGTATTTAATTAGAATGTACTCCGTAGCGAAGCGCGGGTTTTCAGCTAGTTATTGGTATATGTCTTTTAGTTAAATTAAGAAGTCGAAGCCAGTGGATTTATTTATTTCATGCAGTAATGACAATTACCTTTCGGCTCGTTTCAGTGGGTCCTAGACACGTGTCTGTTTTGCCTAGGGGAAAACACGGCCCTGTTGTTCGGAAATACTGAAATGGTAAATCTTTATTTGCCCTGAAATCTGCTGGCAGTAAATCACAACTACAATTTCATATCTAGGCTTAAAATTTTTAATACACATATAGAAATGTCTAAAAAAACATGGAAAATAAAAGAATTTTAAATCTTTGAAAAAATGTTATGAAAATACTGATATGTGAAATTTTTCACAGATAAAATAGCCATGTACACTTTCATGAATTTTTTGAAAATAAAATTGCATGCAATTTTATTCATATGAATGAAACTTAAAGTGTATTTTACGTTGCGACAGATACGAAGTTAAAAGTATATTATTCTGTTTGGTTAAATATTTTGTTAGACTTTTTAAATAACATGTAAAGTGATCAAATGAATCAAAACACATTTCTATATAAAGGAAATGAGACGATTCCTGAAATATTATATCGTATAAATTCTGTTTCATACTGAGGCTGATTTAGCAGCATAGTGCTTGTCGTTTAAGCTTCAAGACACGCATATGACAAGATTGTATTTATTGAATAACAACATTACCCTTTTTTTACTAACTTATTTAAGACCCATCTCTAAAATAGTCACGCTTCATATTTTATTATTTTATTTTCTTAAAACATGGAGCTTTTAATAAACAAAATTATCTATTGCAACATGCAACAAACTTTTGTATAATCTATATCTATACTAATATATAAAGAGAGAGCGGATTTTGTACGTGGAGGGTAATCTCCGGAACCACTACACCTATTTGAAAAATTCTTTCACTGTTTGAAAGGTACGTTATTCCAGATGGACATAGGCTATATATTATGCATATCTGATCAGAAGAAATAAAGTTAGAGGGGATACTCTAGATTTGTGTGCACGGCCGCCATCTTGGATTTTTTCCGCCAGGGTTTGGCGCATTTCGCATGGCGATAATTATTGCGTTCTGGTAAAAATAACCCAATGTCAAATTCTCTAATTTTAAGATCAAACAGTTATTTCTGATGTGATCTTTTAATTACAGTATAATAATTTTAGGTCAGATCTTGGCCTTGACCTGGAAATCTGAGTCAAATTGACTATACTCAAAAGAGCAAATTATTTTTAAAACTAAGAGTCTTTTTGTTGAAAATTTTTGAATCCATTATCAGTTTTTCGTTAACTTATTAAATTTAAGTTGTTTTTAATTTTGTTTATCGATTGTCAATTAGTATACTATAATGATACACCATTTCATTTATTTGAAGTAAAAATTATTTGCCATCATTTTTTCGTAAAATGTAAAATACAGTATACATTTTAAATACAATATATTTTAAAATATTTTATAATTCCAAGTTGTAGTGGATTACAAATAAATTTAAATAACTGAAGTTCAACTTCTCTCTCCCCAGGAACCTAAGTTAAAAAGTTAGTTAAGGTTAAGTTATTGGTTTAGGAAAAGGTTTTTTTTTTCTTATTTCCAACACAGCAGGATAAATGGTCAAATAATCCTTGTATATATATATATATACAGACTTTATTCTTTCTAGTGAACGATGAACGGATCGTTCAGAGCCGTTCAGTAAAGTGAACGGTTCCCAAAGATCCGGATATCTCTACTGATCCGTTTTGCCCATCACTAACTTACGTATTAACGCCACCGCAGCTACAGATTTGGCGGTTTTTAAGTGCCGCCAATCTACACCTAAAATTTTTGCGACAAATCATAAAATAAAACACTTTATTTAAAATCAAAACACTTATATATATATATATATATATATATATATATATATATATATATATATATATATATATATATATATATATATATACGTAAGTACCGAAAAGGGTCCGTGAGGTTGTATTACTGGCTCCTGGTTTCTGTTGACCACGTGCCATGTAAATACATACAGGTGTTGTTGAACATGGTATTATCTTAATAAAACCGAAAATAGCGATAAGTTGCCAGATATTGCAAACCTTGTTCTCAACCAAACTGAACCTCGAGAAGATTGACACGCATGCGCAGTCAGGTAATCTGAAATCCCCGTTTCCTTTACCTAATCGCTCCTGCGATTTAGCAGAACAGTTTGTTGATGTTTACTGTTGATAGCATCAAACTTGATAAATGGATATATTAAGAGCTGAAATTGAGAGAAAAAAGCGAGAGCTTGTACAATATAAATCGAATCGAAAGAAGTTATCATTCAGAAAATATAGATCTAAATGATAACAACTTAAATTTTTTATCTGTATGTACCAATTTCTCCAGACATTCCCAAGAAACACATTGCTCTGCTGGGTCCAACAGCTTCACAGTACATTCTTGGAAGATTTAAAAGCAAGCTCCTGGCCTCATAGAATGGTCCCAACAAACGTTTGAGGAAAGTTTTTGAGATATGAAAAACAGTGTGTGTATGCATACACAGATCCATATAAATATTATATATATACTGTGTGTATTTTTATGTGTGTGGAACAAAAAAAATTAAATACTTTTAGTTTTTGAATTTTTAATTATTAGCTGCGTATTTACTAATTAAATACACTCTTTTAATAAATTAACAAATGCAAATGAAGAAGTATATTTAACAGTTTCAAAAATAGTTTTAAAGTGTATCCAACCCTCTGCTTGACACTTACAGTGACTAATAGGCCCGTATATTTATCTGCTAGTTATTGGACATTACAGCACAGTAATAAATTGATTTTAATTATTTGTTAGATACATGCTGAATTGGGCTAATAATGTATTTAAATATTTTTATTAAAACATAATCCAGTTTTCCTTCTTGGAATACACATAATATCAGTGTAAATAGATTTTAAATTGGAGAACAAGAACCAGTTCATTATCATTTCGTATATGAATGTGAATTAGCATATTTTTTTATTCACCTTTTTTAAAACTAATATCATTTATACTACCCTAATATTTAAACATTTTTCTCCCTTGTCATGTTAAGATTTTATCTAATTCCAACATGAAATAAAATTCAAAATCAAGCAGACACAGCCAATGATTAAGGCGTCGTGGAAAATTTACCTCAATTAATCCCATTTCAATATTCCTGAACACAGAAAATTCTAATTTTCGGGCAGATTGAAACCGATTGGTTTTATTAATGAGGCGCCTTGATTAGCGGAACAAAACTGTGAAAACGTTTCTCCCAATCAATCCCACTGAACTAGAATTAATTCTCTCCCCAACAAACTACAAAATGTTTTCTTTGACAGAAATTGCTAACGGTTTAGCGCGAGGATCGATATGGAGATTAACACTAAATAAAAATAAATGATGGGCGTTTTGAGATGATGGAATTCTGCTTAATGATATTTAGTTTAAGTGACATATTTTGTGCTGGAGATATAGCTGTTTTGAGAGAGAACGGATTGTAGTAAAGTGGTCTACTTGGCATTTTGAAGAAAAAAAAATCCAATATAAATTGAATCTAAGAAATATTCGTTTAACTTTTAATTTAACTCCTCTGAAAGAGATAATTATAAAAAATATTTCAAATGTTCATTTAATTTAAATCCAGTTTTAAAACAAAACGTCTTTGCAATGAACTGCCCATAGTTCTTAAAAACTATATTATGAAGAGATTCGAATAATATTAGAATTTAAGAAATGTTCATTAACTTTTACTTTAATTCTACAGAAACAATAAATTATTCAAATTAATTCAAATGTTTATTCAATTTACTTTCGGTTATAAAACAAAATATCATTGCTATGATGTACGAAAATGTCTTTATAACTATATTATGAAAGTTTCAAATTACATTTGAATCTGACAAAAATTCGTTAAACTTTTTATCGTTTCTTTTTATTTCAACTTCGCATACCTTCGTCTCAAATTTTCGCCTGCTTAATTCATTAAATCCAGCTGGTCACCACTTACTGCCCGTTTCTGAATACATTCTTCTCACATTACTTTCAACCTATCTTGCATCTGTTCTATTTGTGAGAACCATGTCGTCCCAACTGCGATGAATTATACCTAAACAAATCGAAATAAAGTGAACTTGTTTCCAATACTGAAGAAATAACATTGCATTTTGTTCTCACGGGATATTGAATGCAATATTGTGGTAATCTTAAATACACAATAAAAATGTTTGTACCAAAATAGACTAGAATGTTGAATTTACATACCTCTTTTCTCCGTCTGGATCTCTATTTCGTCCAAGTCTGGTCCTCCCTTTAATGTAAGAACATTTGTAGCACAAATTTTCTCCATTTTCATTTAAAAAGTTCACAATGTCTTCAATTACAGTTACTAACACTCGGATCCGCCAGTAAATTATAAACTATTAGCAAATGTAATAAGATACTAAACGTTAATTGAACCAACGAAGAAAAGCAAACTATATAGCCACCACCTCTAAGCACGACAAAACGTGTACTAATATTCGTGATCTTCTGGAAATCCCGTGGCTATCTAAATGGTTTCTGATTGTTATGTCTCAGACCCACGTGACTGACCTTGCTTGTCCAGTGTATCAACAGGTGCTATACATTACAGCATTAAATCCCTTGAGGACTATTATACAATACACCCTGAGCACCAGTCTTAGTGACAACTGAACAAAGAATACCGTGTTCCACAAGCTGGTCTTTTGCTTTCATACAAGCCCAAAGAGCTGTTATCTGTGCTTTTTCGTGGCATTGTATCAACGACTAGCTGAGACATTCTCTCAGTGACAAACGTTGAAAGTTTGATATTATTACACAAGCAAAGTAAAGGATTTGGAAAATTTAAAGAAGTCAAAATTGTGAATAGAATTTTTAAAATGTTTATGGATTTCTAACGTGCGTTGGACAATACCGAAAAGTAAGGTCTTGGAGAAATATTTCAAATACGGTGTGTCGTTTAGTTGATTTTGAGATTAAGATAGTGTTTTGCAGCAAAAGAGTTCATGCGAAGAAAATTGGCTTAAAATAGGGCTAATATTAGGATTTATATGAACAGGGTTTCATGAAGACTATGTGGAGCCCAATTCTTTTGGGAATTCCAATGCGCATTCCTTCTGATTTTCAAGGTTGTAAACGAAATATTGATCATGTATTAGCGTTTTCACTCATAAAAACCTTTACTCATCTACAGTTTCTTTTTACTGCGAGCTATTTTTTGCATAAGGATTAAGTGCACACTATCAGTCGCAAATCAAAACTGATGCGTTATTTCCGATTACAAATAGTAATCAAGTCAACAGTTCAAATTATCTGTCTCCTGGCTGGCGACAAACCAAAAACATTTATAAAATCACAAAAACCAAAAAAAATTGTTGGATGGACAAGATGAATCCACTCATAAATTCTTTCCCTTTTTTTTCAAATATACTGAACACAACCTCGTCACGATGATGTTTGCAACACTATCTGAAATCGCCTGAAATTGCTTTTTTAGGGATTGATATCGTTACACCGATTTGGTAAAAAGATAAAAGGTTAGTCCTCGAAGTGTATTTTTCTAGAAAAACGTGCTGGTACAATCATTCAAACATCTCCCTAATAGAGATGTGGATAAAGCTCACTATGAAATTCCTGTCATTGCAACACCCATTTTTTTAAGCTGACATACAAAGGAGTCATATTTCCGTATTGATTTAGATATAACATTGCAGTTCGTTGTCGCGGGACATTGAATGTAATGTTGTAACTTGACCAAGAAGCAAATTTAATCCAAGAAGAAATAATTATATCCAAGAGAATTCAAGCAATATTAATCCAGGAATTAAGAAACACGATTTCAAGCGTCAACATTTATTCACGTTCAAGAGTCCAACACCGACTGACTATACACTCTCTTCGCGCGAACCGCGAAGCAACAGTTGGCGCTACTAGTACGCCAAAAACAAATAGAATATAATTTCAAACATGTAATTTTGTGGCACCTTAAAAATACAATAATTGTATCAAAATAAATAGACTGGGATATAGAATTTACATACCTCGCTTCTCCGTCTGTATCTCCATTTTCTTCAAGTCTGGTCCTTCCTTTTTTGTAGGGACATTTTTAGCACAAATTTCCTCTATTTTCATTAAAATATTTCACGATGTCTTCAATTAGAAGAACCAAGATTTGAAACCGCTTGTCAATTATAAACTATTAGCAAATATAATAAGATACTACACGCTAATTGAACCAATGGAGAAGAGAAAACGATACAGGCAACTCTCAGCACGACTAAAAGTGTACTAACATTCAAGCTCTTTTGGTAATCCCTTGGTCATCTAGATGGTTTCTGATCAGTTTTGTCTCAGACTCATGTGACAGCACTTGCTTTTCCAGCGTATCAAAAGGTGTTATGAATTAAAGCTTTTAATCCCTTTAGCACTTATTTATAGCACACGCGAAACACATGTCGTAATGACAATAGAACAAAGAACACCACGTTCCACATGCTGGCCATTTTCCTTAACAACAGCTCAAAGACCAGTTGTCACCCTTATGTTTTCCGTGGCATTGTATGAACGACTAGCTGAGACATCCCCTATGTGGGATACATTGAATGTTTGATATCATAAAGCAAGCAGTTAAAGGTTTCGGTAATCTAAAAGAAAAGAAAATTGTGAATAGAATTTTTAAATATTAATAGATTACGTAGGGTTGACAATAACGGAATTTAAAAACCTAGAGAAATATTTGAAATATGGTTGTTGATTAGTTGATTGAGATTAATATATACTTTTGCAGCAGAAAATAGTATGCAAAGTATTTTGGTTTAAA
The DNA here is from genome assembly GCA_907164885.2 of Dolomedes plantarius. Classification (NCBI taxonomy): domain Eukaryota; kingdom Metazoa; phylum Arthropoda; class Arachnida; order Araneae; family Dolomedidae; genus Dolomedes; species Dolomedes plantarius. Next base: position 172,249,148 of record OU015495.1, on the reverse strand, counting down.
ATGACGCTAATATTAAGTTTAAGGCTGCTATGTACTAAGAAAAAAATCATTTCCCTTTTCCTCTTCTTGCAGACTCTTGTGGTAGGAGGAGTCCAGTTGACAGTTCGAGAATTCCATCCCCCTTCGGATTGACATTTTGAGGGATTGTAATGGCTTTCTCGCTATAGGGTGTTAATAGCTGCCCCCAAATGTATTTAAAATATATTTTTCTCAACTATTTACAGGTACATAAATGCTGATAATCAAATAAAATTGGTATTGTCAGATAGCCTGAACTTTTCTTCAAAGCGCTACAGGATTCATTTTATAAATTTTGTTCACCGAAAGAATTACTGAGCATTTAAAAACACTATACCAAATTTTCCCCGAATAATTTAAATTTTAAAATATTAATTGCATTTAAAAAAAAACGAAAAATGTACACAAATGTAAAATTTCTTTCTCTATGACGGAGTACAATTTTTTAAAAAAAATCTTTGAATCCAAGTCGGCAATCCGTGGACAAATTTTTTCCATAGGTTAACATTTAGGTGAGCGAATACAATGGGATTAGTACATAGCAGCCTTAATATGAGTAGGGTCTGAGGAAGACAGTCTGGGACATAATTCTTTTGGGAATTCCAATGCGTATTCTCCTGATTTTCATGGTTGTAACCGATATAAGTCCTCTCATTTATTTGGTTTAAGTAGTCGGAATAGAAAATGTTTCACAGAACCAGAATTCGTCGAAACATAGTTTTAGTATGTCAAAAAATTTTGCGATATATTGAAAAATTACATTACAAAGGATTGTTTACTACTCCTCTTTTCTGAAGGACTCTAATAGTGTATCCATTGTCAAACTTGAGTAGTGATCAAAATTAACTTAAACATACGTTTAAAAAGGATTTTAAGAAACAATCAATGAAAGAACTTACCACACCTTATAATATGGGGCGGAAAGTCTTGGGTACATAAGCAGTACACCGGGCGTGATATTTAGAAAAGTAAAAATGTGACAAATATCTAGGATAGTGGTTCTCAACATCTGATAAGCGGAACATCTTTAGTAATGGGGAAAAAACAAGTTTCTGGTATAAAAAAAATTATAAAGTATTCGATATTTTTCTGTAATTATCGGAAAACTCCAGCCCGGAAGAACGTTCTAGAACTGATGCAAGATGAAATCTGAATATCTGAGCAGAGTTTCTGTGCCGATTTACGTTATCTTCTCCACCGTTTCCTAAACTTGCACACTAATCATTCATTAACTGTGCAAAGCTACATTAATGCAAGTCTTTCGCCAACTACAATATTCATAACATCGGAACTTTATATGCCATTGAGAGAGTTAATTTGTATTTGTAATTTATGAAAGCAAATTTATGTGTATATGCGTAATTTTATTCACCCTGTTACACTATAGATTTAGTTTTATCTGTCAGTACAAGGAGTACTGCAGTCACATACCCAAATCCAACAGGTACGCGAGGTATAACAATTTGAGAATCACTGACCTAGCATAACACAAAAATATAAATGGTAGGTGAAAATTTATTTTCCTGTGTATTATTTGCTAAGGTACAGAAAGGATTAGTCGAAGTATGGAGAATTTATCTCGGCTTACGAGCAATTCGGTTCTGCAGCAAAATTTTGGACCGTATTGAGATATGTGACTTTGTTACTTTGGGTAGTCCAAATTGTGTAATCCGAATCACATTCTACGAGGGATGTTTTCTAAAGGAAATAATTTCGAATCTATATGGATATCTCCGAAACAATATCTACCTCATAACGATACAATACTGGGCTTGGTGAAACAAACTTTTAATTGTGCAAATGAAAATCGATAGTCCACAGCTGCTACTATGAATTTAAGAAAAAAAGGGAAAATAAACATACATCCAAATGACGATGTGTTCTGCGCATGATGTAACCAAATCGTTCAAATGTAACCAAACCTCAGCTCATTCCAGTTAGGTGCGTGGAAGGATTAGATCTAATTAAGGGTTAATTTCATTTACTGAAATTTAAACTTTTACGATTAACATTTTAATTGGTACATTTCTGGAGACTTCCCAAGTGGGAAGATCCCCCCTTAGTGTGCAAGCCTTCATTTGAGGGGAGGGGAGGGGGAATGTTGTCACAACTTTAACTTATTTAAATGAGAAACAAATAGTTAACCGGAAATTAAGCAGATGGCAGCACCATTCAGACCACTGTAGTTGGTTATATAACTCTCGCATGCCCTCTAACGCTGCTGAACTACGGGAATTAAAGAGTAAAGATAGAACCTGGGAGAACACGTTGCTGAAAGGACGTGAGTTACAGGGTGGGAAATCGAAAAAAAAGGGCGAAATAATCACTAACTGAGCTAGAGTTCTTTTGAGTTGGATGTTAATACAAAAATTAGCTATGGTACAATGTATTATTATTCCTGGTCTCCACACACGACTGCACTATGAAGGAAGTCAAATATACGACAAGAATCGTTACATATATTTGTATATACATATATTTACTCGTATATATTTATGATACACTCATGGACAAAAAAAATTAGCGCACCAAGAAAGAGTTGTCAAAATGAAACGAAATTTCACATACGTAATGACTACTTTGATATAAGTAAATGATAAGAAAATCAGAGAAAAAGGATAATTTATTTCAGAGAAAAAGGAAAAAGAACGGTGGAGGTAATACTCCGTTGGACCCCCTCTAGCGCGAATGCACGATGCGATACGATCGGGCATTGAGTCATACAAGTTCTGTATGATGTCTTGAGACATTTCGTTCCATATTTGCTGTAACCTTGCCTTTAGTTCGTTCAAAGTCGTGGGATGCCCGACTCGTCGTCCCAAATGATCCCAGATATGCTCGATTGGAGACAAATCTGGGGATCGGGCAGGCCAAGGAAGGGTAGTAACAGTGCGGAGACAGTCTTGTGACACCCTTGCAGTATGAGGCCGAGCATTGTCTTGTTGAAAAATGGCTCCTGGGAGCCGTTGCATGAGTGGCAACACATGTGGTTGCAGGATTTCATGAACATACCGCTGGGCTGTCATGGTGCCACGGAACAATACTAGGGGTGACCGTGTATTGTAGGCAATGACACCCCATACCATCACACCAGCTGTGGGAGCGATGTCTCGCTGTACAGCAAAGGCAGGATTGAAGCGTTCACCACGGGCTCTCCACACACGAACATGATTTTCATCACTGCCGAGCTTTAATCTGGATTCGTCGCTAAAGACGACCTGGTTCCATTTCGCTGCAGTCCAGTTTCCTCGTGCGCGGCGAAACTCCAAACGGAGGCGTCGATGGGTGGGCGTCAAGGGCAGCACACGTAATGGGCGCCGCGATACCAACTGTCCTTCAGCCAGGCGCCTTCGTATGGTTTGAGAAGACAGAGGCCCCTAGTTAAGGTGCTACCTGTGCCTGGATGGCGGCCGATGAAGCAGTTGGCTGTACTTGTGCATTTCTTACGATGTGGCGGTCTTCTCGACGACTGGTCTGTCGAGGGCGTCCTGAGCCTGGTCTTCGTGTACATGACATCTCTCGGGTCCACTGGTCCCAACACCTCCTCACAACACAATCAGAACGGTCTAATTGACGAGCTACTCGCCTAGCTGACCACCCAGCTTCCATCATCCCGATGATTCTCCCCCTCTCAAACTGCGACAACTGCTTATATTGCCTTCGAACACGGCGTAATGGCATGTCTATTTCAGCTCTTCCTTTGTAAATGATTCAGCACACTCAAACAAGCTTTGGTTACCTGTTTTATACTCCACAGAGTACGATGTTCAACGCCCTCTACCGGCTATATATAATGCGCAATCACGATGCATTTCTAATCATTTGCATATCTCTCCGACATGTACCTTCAATGCAAGTTTCGTTACGATCCCGCAATTATTTCTTGGTGCGCAAATTTTTTTGTCCATGAGTGTATTTGAAATCCCAATGATATTTCAAAGATATTCCCAATGATATTTCCCAATGATATTTCAAAGAAGAAAAAATCTTTATAAAAATTTTTTTTTTAAACCACCGACGTTTAATATTTTTTCTATTCACTATCAAAAAGTTTCGAAAGAGGATTTGATGGTCCTTAAAAAAATTATTAATTTTAAGGATCATTGACAGTCCTTGAGAACAAATTCCTGAGTTTACATCACAATTGTTTACTTGTTTTTTGAAAGATAATAAAATAAGAGAATCTTTATGAATTTGGTTAGTCATGTACTAAAGAGGATGCTATTTCTATGATATAGTACTACACGTTGTAAATAAGTTTTGAATGTTGAGAGATTTTTAGTATTAACCTAGCTTAATGAATTTAAAATTCCCGAAAGATTAACCATTTAGTGCGCAGTTTTGCACATTTGCAAAGCGATATATAGATGCTAAATATCCCCTTCCTGTTACACTTCGAAGCTTAAATACGCAGTTTTGCACATCTGCAAAGCACCGATTTTCAACTGTATAGCATGAGTTTGTGAATAGATGGCACCACTGTCACGTTATAAAAATATTGTTAGGGCTGATTGTTAGAATAGGCCATTCGCGAGTTAATGCTGATTTAAAAGTTAGTAAAAGTATACATAGCGATGTTTATTTTTTCAATATTGTAATTTGGACGTCTCTCATGATATATCTGGCTTTAAAACAGCAGACTGTATTTTTTGATTATCTACGGCAATTTAGATTCATCTTGCATATCTGCAAAGGTGCACATTTATGTTGCTTTTCACATTTCACTATTATATTTTTCTTTCAATGTTTCTTTTATTTCAAGGCTATATTTATCCGGTTTATAGATTGTATTATTAGGAATAAATATAGATTATGTTATGGGGCGATGTCATCGGTAATACTTTAATAAAAGAAACAATGCGTCAAAAGTATTTTGAAAAAATTCGGAGCTCTTTACATTTGAATGACAATTCAAAACAACCAAATTCTGATGATCCAAATTACGACAAACTGTACAAATTGCGTCCAGTGTTAGATTATTTGAATCAGAAGTTCTTATCCATTCCAATGAACGAGAGGTTGTCAATTGATGAATAAATGTGTGCGACCAAAACCAGACATCATATGAAGCAATATATGAAAGACAAGCCCCATAAATGGGGGTACAAACTTTTTGTTTTATGTGGTGAAATGGGATTTGCACACAAAATTGAAATATATAGCGGGCAAGAAAATGATCCCAAATTTCGTTTGACTGACGAACCTGATATTGGTGCGAGTGGCAATATCGTCGTTAGATTGGCAAGGGACAATAACAAGACACCAAAATTTCAAATTATATTTTGATCGATTTTACACTTCTATAGATTTGGCTGTATATCTTGCAAAATATGGAATTCAGTGTGTTGGTACAATATAAAGAAATAGGATACCTAATTGCAAGTTCCCCAGGAAGAAGATTTGAAGAAAGTACCTCGTGGTTTTTCTAAGGAATATAGCGCAAATGTTGATTCTTTGTAAAGTAATTTTCAAGGATAATAAAAATGTTTCCTTGTTATCCACGTTTGTAGGTGAAGAGCCAAAAGTGGAAGTAAAAAGATATGATAGAAAACAAAAGAAACATATACAAGTGCCATGTCCAGCAATAGTATCTGCCTACAATAGCCATATGGGAAATGTTGATTTGTTGACAGTAACATTGGAAGACCGAGAATAAGAATGAAGTCTAGGAATTGGTATTTTCGCTTATTTTACCATTTATTAGATGTTGCAGTGATCAATGCTTGGATTTTGCATCGCAAAGTTCACTATGAACAGACTACATATAATTTATGTCAGAAGAAATTTCGGATAGACTTGGTGCAAAGTCTTTGCAAAATTGGCCCTAACTGCCAAAAAAGAGGTAGACCCCGAAGCACAGACATTGTAGAACAGAGGAGAGTGAACTACAAGGGCTCTTCCCTGCCTCCTAGACATGTAAGGTTGGATTTACAGTATCACTGGCCTGTATGGAGAGAGAGAAAAGGACCACATGCAAATTTCCCAACTCTCGAGGCTACACCTACGTGTCATGTGTAAAATGTAACGTGAACTTGTGTCAAAATAAAGATAAAAATTGCTTCAAATCTTTTCATGAGGTGTAATGAAAATTTTTTAATTTTGTTTCCGAGTAGAAAATTATTTCATGTATACTTATCTAAATTGCATTGCATGTGTTCAGATATGATGTAAATGCGCAGTTTTGCAGATGTGCAATCACTAAATATTTGTCAATAAAAGATCAAATATATGGAAAAGAATTTAGTATTTTTTTCTTGAGTCTTAGGCTTAAGTAATTAATAAAAAAATACTGGCATTAATTGAAAAACGTGCGCACTTAAGGGTTAACCTCAAAGTGATCAAATATCTTGTTTTTAAATATGTATCGTGTACTGTTATGTTTATTTTATTTTATTGTAAGGATTGTAAACCTTTGTTACTAATTTTATAATTCAACAGGAATCCATTCCGCCTATCCTTTGGACTTACCAGCGTCCGTTAACGCTGGTAAGTCCAAAGGACTTACCAGCGTTAAGAAGAGAAAACCGTAATTTACCTTTGTAACTTACGAAAGGAACCCGCCTCACAGATATGAAGTCCCGTGTTGGGATATTGGGTAATGAAGAGGCCGATATGGCAGACAAAGAGGCTTCAGCTTCTAATTTCATTACTGTTACCTATAAATATACCAAAAAAGCAATTGAAAAGAAAATAGAAAAGAATGAATTATATATGGCAGCAAGATTGGAACAACTCAGAAAAAGGTAGATGGACATACCAAATTTATAAGGCTGTCAGTGAAGACCGCGTATGCGGAGACTTACTGATGAATCAAGCAATAACTGGCCATGGATGCTTTGCGGCCTATCAGAAGAGATTCCACAATAAGAACGATCTTTGCTTCTGTGGTCAGACGCAAACTGTTGAACATTGCTTATTCTTTTGTAATAACTTCAAACAGATGAGAGAGACCTTACCCAGTGATTTTGTCAACTGGGATAAATTTTAAATCTATAATGATAATTATTGTAAGAAGGCGATAAAGAAGATTGTACAAGTGTTAATGGATTTTCTTATCCCTTTTACTCATGATTAATTGTATTGTTTACTTACCTTTGTTTTATTTTCTTCTGTATTCAAAAGCTGCTTTGTGAAATAGTATTTTGTTATAACCGCTATAAAAAAAAAAACCAGGAAAAAGTCAGCTTAATCAGAGTGAATTAAAATGTACAGATAACATACTCAAATTAGGTTTAGAATAATATAATTTATTGACGAAAATAAAAATCGGGAAGAGAAATATATATACATACATGCAAATACAAATTAAACAATCAAATAAATAAATGGATAAAATTCAATTATCATTATAAAAAAAAGGAGGAGCGCTCAGTTTTGAAGTGAAGGTTTGACGAGAAGTTTCAATAGTAGAAACGAATCAAGATAGTTACGCATACAATGTTTATTGATAAACTATATGTCATGAGATAATCTCAAAATGAAGCATGCATACGACACATATATTTGCGTAAAGTTTACGATGTGTACTAGTATATATATATATATATATATATATATATATATATATATATATATATATATATATATATATATATATATATATATATATATATTATGATACATAATCTACAAACATACGGTATATATGCTCAAATAACATAGTAAGTCAAAGTATATTGTACTTAAATGTTCGACAATATAAGTTAATTAGAACTTGCTTTACAGTATAGAATGTAAATAACAGTGGTAAAAAAGGGAAAGAAAATAAGCAACATGATCAGTAGTTTGGTACAGTCATTATAAAACGCAGCATGTAAGGATACGTGACCTTCTGTTTTGAAGGGTTGAAACGTGCAATAGAAAATGTAACATTTGTACGATATAAGAAACATTTATAGAGTTAAGGTATTAAAAATATGCAAAATAAACTTACGTGCAGATTTGAAGATAGCTTTAACTTGGATTGTAGAACCATTACCAAACATATGAAACATTAAAAGATGCCAGAATTTAACAGACAAATGGCCAATAATGTGACAGCGAATAATTAGTGTTGCTGCGGTGCAGATGTGTAAATTGTAGAGAGCCGTAAAGTTGATAGATTTAGAGTTAAGTTAAAACTATTAAATAAATAAATGAGTTAAAATAATTAAAATAAAGAACTAGGGGTTGCTTTATCTGTACAAATAGTAAACAATATTTGCTAATTAGTTTAAGATTAAGTTTGGAGGTTAGCTTATATGAAAATAGCTTGGAAGACATGACAGGGTGGCGTACCGAGTAACAAGCGGTACCGAGTAACAAGCATGAAGAAATGATTAATATATAATAATGAGACAACTAAAAGTCACTTTGATAAATTTTATTAGTTAAGATAGTAGTTACAGTTATTATAAATTGTTTATGTTTATTTATTTCGTATTAAGCATTTCTTTGTTAATTTACTTTGAGTTGTATAAGATCTTATGGAAACCTTTTTGTAAAATATGTAGATGTTGGTATCCGAGCTGGATACATATCATTGCAATATTATATTGTTTTAAAAAAAGAAAAAAAAAGAAAGAAAAAGGAAAAAAAAGAAAAATTGGACGAAAGCTGAGTGTAACACAGGATTACTTTAAATAAGGGTTGGGGGTATTTATAATTGATGTTCCAATTGAAGTTACTTTTGAAATTGTTATAAGTATTACTTGTAAAATAAGTAATTATAGATGTAAAAAAAAATTCTTTCGAGGGATGCGTTTTAATGCCTAATGGTGAGTATGATGGTGGTGGTCGGCGTTGCCTTTTAGCGAGTGATAATATAATGGTTTTGCAGTAAAGAGAGATTGAAGTTTAATAGTCAGTCGCGGACCAGCGTTTTTGGATGTCTGGTTTGTATCGCGTGTGAGGGGCGAACGGTAGAGTGCATTTGATTAAGTGGACTTAGGGATATTAATCTGGGTTATTTTGGCCAGAGGATAGTTGTGTTGGATGTTCGGACATGAGGGTCCAAAGTAGAGCTGCCACTATCGCGTCGGCCGGACATCAGAAATTGGCGTGTGCCTTCTTGGCGGGACGCTGAAATTCATTCTCGACTTAATCCAAGTCGGCAATCCGTGGAGAAATTTTCTCCATAGGTTAACATTGAGGTGAGCGAATCCAATGGGGTTAGTGCATAGCAGCCTTAACAAGAATGGGCAAGGAGTAAAGTTAGATGTTGGTAGAAATAGAAACATTAACGTTTATGAAGGAGAAAAACTTGTACATCTGTTTCGCATGCAGTCTTTTTACTAAGCGCAAAAATTATTGATTTATCTCCAAAAATAGACAAATTTTAGGGTTAATATATAGGTATATGTTTTGAAATCTACTCTGACTTCAAATTAAAAGTAATGTAAAAGTTGACTGAAAAATTAGTTGTAAGGTACAGAAATAGTGGTACAATAAGGAATTTTTCTCAATTCAAAATCAGATGTCTCAGAGTAGCTATGATCAACATCCGAGCTCATATTTTCAAAAGAATTACTCCTAAATTATTAGTTCTTTGTGAGTACATATAAAGTTTCTTTATTTTTTAAGTAAGTGGAGCTGCCTGGCTCGTGGAATATTTTCGAATGGATTTTTGAAAATATGCTTTTAACGAATGGGAAAGGAACATTTATTTTATTTGTTACTGCATATTGTTTCTTTGTAACGGATAGAATAAGAGATCAAATGGCAAATGTGATACGTCTTATCGAAATATCGCATTTTATTTTGTTATATTTTGAAGTAATCTTTGAAAATTGCTGTTCTCTTGATTTCCTTACTTAGGATTTTCAGCAAGATTTATCTACTATTTAAATGAACATAGAGAGTTTTATAATTTTGATCTAATTCTCGTATCATGTGACGCAAAGCTTGATATTTGAAAACAATTGTTGATAACTAAGATGTGGATTTGACTAATTATAATTAAACTCATTTTTAAAGACAACTATAATTAAGGACATTTTATAAAACAATCATTCATTTTTCAAATATTCACTAGATGACTAAACTATAAATTTTAGTCAACCATGCATACAAAATACTTTTTGATGAAAAATTTGAATTAATCAGATCTGTGCTGACATTCGTATAAACTCTTTATAAATAAAATCAGTTCGTACCATTATTCTAACTATGTTCCAAATTTTAATGCTCAACATGATCGGTTGTATAAAATTAAATTTCTAAATATAAGAATCAGTGCTAAAAACCAAAACCACTTTAACCGATAGTCATTTTTTGGTTAGAATTACTTGAATAATTACATAAAGCCGTATAAATGTTATTAGTATTTAAAAATATTTTATATTATTTTTCTTTTTTTATATTCTTTCAAACTCACGTTCCTAGCTTTTCGTTTTTTTCGGCCAAGAACTGAAAATTAGGTTTTATAGTAATCGAAATCACTATATTCTAATTTTTCTGTCCGTCCAGCTTGTATAAAGAAGTGACGTCTAGCTCTGAAGTGAAAAGAGTTCTTGCACAGCGTTAGTAAGGGTGGGTGTAAGCCACAACGTTGATGTATAATAAAATATTATTTGAATTTCGATAAGAAAATATACTAGAATATTTGCTGATGTTGATCAACCAAGTTACGATTGTTAGCGTAGCTACGACTGAATAGTGAATAAATTATTCGATTAATAAATTAAACAGTGTTTAAGTTAATACAGTTAACTATTCGTAGATTGGTATTGCTAGAGCTCGTTGTTCAAATACTCCCCAAAAGGCAATAAATTATTTGCCATAGTTACATATTTCTAAATCATGACGACACAAGACGATTCCCAGCTCCAGGAACCTTACTTAGTTTTATAACTTTACAAGTAACATTGTTTTACTTGTAAATTATATATGTTAAATGGTAATTTGTTAGAAACTTATTTATAAATTAAACTCTGTATAGTTTCTTTGCTACGCGCCTAGATAGCTTAGCTAAATTGGCATTTGTTTTGTTTGTAATTGGTAATTGGTAAATAGAATTACTTTAACTAGGGTGAGTACTTTGTTACATGGGTATTGTTTTAGCGTTTTTTATAACTCAAAGTAAGTTGTTTTAACGAATCTTAACATGACTTTACTTGCCTGTAATCCTCGATTGTTAGCTGGTATAATGGGAATAAATTAAATATTAACCTTGGGTTTTATATTTTAACCAATTTGTCTGATTTAAGTAGTTTTTTGGAGCATTCTTAATGGTTTTGTAACTTTACCTTTGTTCACCCTTGTGCTATAGCTTTTCCTTATCACTGTTTTGAATGGTGATTATTGGAAAGGTATGGCATATTTTTACTTTGGCTTTTCTATAGTTTTATAATCTTCACACTATAATGCAAATTTAATACAACTTACCGGTGTTGCCTGGGGCCTCCTTAGCTACTAATACAAGCGGTGGCTTGGTTGTAGTGGAGCTATTTAGGCTAGCTATCTGGATGCATTTTAACCGCTTGCTCTGGTGTCTTCTTTGACCTTGTTCATTGGTTTGGTGCTGTATTATGATCTGCGTTACTTTTCTTGATATTGATAAGTGTTATAACTCCGTCATATTGGGGCTTAAAATTAAGTTCATAATTGTTTTATTATGGCGGAATAGTTAGTTGTGCCAGGGCCTAATTTTAATAAGCAGTAAATTTGTTAATTAATAGCCTTTGCATTTGAATATGGTAAATTTGAAAGTCTTACTTGTAAAACATAATAGATAATCATGAGTGTCAAAAGGTCAGCTTGGGGCCTTCGTCTTCGATTCTGATGGAGGAGTTCCTGGGTTCGGGCCTCGCCAGAGCTTACTTCAAGTATCCGGTAAAGGGTACTGGATATTGCTTGAAACTTAGTTCAATAACTTTTATTTTTATTTAAAATTTAAATACTAATATTATTAGAAAAAATATTTAATTGATTTTTTATATTTAATTAAGAAATTAGAAATAAATAACTAAAAGAAATTAGAGTTTGTTTTTAGTAGGAAAAAATTAATTGATAGCTCTTTGCAAGTTAAATATATTTAAGAGATAATTGTTCTTAAGTATGCTATTTGAAAAGTTTGTTGTGATTTGAATAGTGTTAATCCTTGTAATATTCGAGTATAATTATATTGAATATTGTATGCTTACTATAGCTAGCAGTTTATTATTATTTGTTGAATATTATTGTTTGGTATATTATTTGCATTGTTTATCATACTGCTAATACTAGGAAAAAAATGATTGCAAGAGTGAATTAAACGGTTTAGGCTCTTTCAAATCATTCAATGCAAGCACAATATAAGTTACTGGTAACAATTCCCGAAAACCACAAATAAATTTATGTTTGAATTTTACAGACCACAACTCTCACTCTTTAGTAAAGTAATGGATTAAATGAATTTATTAAATGAATTTATTATTTGATGAATAAACAATTTTTGATAAAATTGTTTATTCATCAAAACTGTTTTGACGAATTATTGACGATTTCTTCTCTATTAGAAAATGCCTTTAGAGTTTTGTCTGAGAAGTAAATGAGATTATTTACGATCTAATTAATACAAAAGAGAAATAATTTGTAATGTAACATCTCATGTTTTAGTCACTATTTCGGATTTTTTTTATAACAGCCATTTATTGATTTCTATTCACATTAACGCCGTTAATAAAACTTTTAAACGAGTCAGGAATAGCGATTAAGCTGTTGCAAAATTTTCCCTCAGCTAATTAGATTTTAATATTCATTAACACGGAAATTCTAATTATTAGGAAGATTAGAAATTGATTGGTTTATTAATGAGAAACCTTGCTTAGCCGAGCAAAACTCTGAAAATTCCTTCCCTAATCCAGTCGAACTATTATTAATTTTGTCAATAATTTCAACAAGCTGATAAAATGTTTTCGCTGTCACCGACTGTAAATGATTTGACTTTAGAAGCTACGAGGGTTACTTGTAAAAAGGAAAACTAATGGATGTCTAAGTATTATGCAGTTTATTGTTACTGCATTCAAACTGAATAATTTTTGACACACATTAGCAATTAGGAATTTGCTGCCATTTAAAATTTATATTAAATTAGGTTAACGTAATTTAAAGTTTTCTGAACGATTTGAGTATGATAGCATTCAGATTGTGTTGAGTTGTCAATCACTCTCTCGAATTTAAATTTACTTTATTTTAGCCTAACGTTTTCAGTGAGAAAAATTTTGCTTATTAAGTGTGGAATCCTTCACTCAAAGTGAATTGAAGGGATCACCTTTTTTTAAGTGAAGTGAAATGTTCTTCATTTAACAATTTTTTTATAAGGAAAGTGCTTTCACCAATTCTGTGCTTATGTGTATATTGTTCGTCTGATGTGGCTCATTAGAATGTGATTGCAGGCAATATTCTTTTGAAGTGGAGCAATGTGTACGTGTTCTACACAGATTCATACAGTCCACTAGGGAAAAGTAGCACCATTTATTTTTGGTCCATCGATTCCACACAAACATGACAGAAAGAAAATTTACGAATTTTCTTTCTGTCATGTTTGTGTTTTCGAATTCATGTTTGTGAAATATTCGGTGACCAACACCTATCGTGTGCAATATTCTTGAAGTTTGATACTAATTCTATTTAGTGTTGTTAATTTTAATTGGGTGAGTTCATTCCATTTATTTTGAATGTATATTTGTTACTTGGGATGAAATAACCTTCGATGGGGTTTATTCATGTAGCTTCATTTACGGTGCTTGATATCTAGTTCAGAGGTTTATGTTTCTCTACTTACATCCAAGACAAGAGTTTCTCCCTAAAAGGTTCAATTCTTACCAAGGTTGGAGTTATGTGCTGCTTTATTGCTTGCAAATCTTTTAAAGATAGAGTTGCAGTGCATAGAACTTCCAATTCGGGGAGTGTTTGCCTGGTCAGATTCTAGGATTACGTTAGCATGAATATCAGAAGAACCGTACAGATGGCAAACGTTTATCGTTAACAGAAAAGATTAGGCTAAAGATTAGGAGGTCATACCGAATGCTGAATGGAAATTCGTACGAGGTTCACTAAATCAGGCTGATTGGGCTACATGCGAACTTTTACCTTAGGAGATTTTGAAATGGGATATGTGGCTCAATGGTCCATATTGGTTGAAATCGTCGACAGATTTTTGTAATGAAGAGTTTCGAGTACCTTTTGATGAAGTTTTAAGAGAAGGAAGAAAGGATCTGTAACAGTTGGTTGTGTAGATACAGACTTATTAATTCCTAGATATTCAACCTTCTCAAAATTAATTTGCGTGTGTGCATGGATTCTTAAATTTTTACACAACAGCCATCCCTTTACCTCCAAGATGTCTTGTTGCTTGATAACCTCAGAACTCAACAACGCAGTTACGCATATTGGGCGTTTAGTTCAAAAGATGGAGTTTTCACATGAAAGAAAATTCCTCAATGAAGGATTCAACATTCCGCCAGCCAAGAAACCCCAAGGGGGGTTTCAACGAACAAAATAACAAAGCAAAATGGAAAAAATTAACATACATAAACAATAGAAACAAAAATAGATGTTTAACAACAAATAAGAAATATAATGCTATTCAGAATCTACATAATTTGGAAATCTGTCCACCTTGTTAATATTTCTTGTCGTCCAAGGTTAGTGTTTATAGTCACAACACGAACCTTCTGATCCTTCCCCGCAGGATATCACTGATTCGTCCCAGTGTCCATTCTAAGGGAGGAGTATTTTCGCTCTGGACTATGACCATATCTCCAACTTGGATATTAGGCGTAAATTGTCACCACTTTGAACGAGGATGAAGTCTTTGTAAGTACTCCTTGGAACAGCGGTCCCAGATGAATATTTTGCAACTCTTTATCATTTGTTAATCTTGATTTGCCGAAACATTTTTCCACGTCTGCACATACAGCGATGGAAAAAGTTCTGAAAGTAAGCAGAATTGAATATAAATGTTGTTGAACGTGATAAGCAACCATTAGGTCATTCAAGGAGTATCCAGAAGATGATTTTTTGATGACGCGTCGAATACCACCCTAAGCTTAGTTGTAGTGCTCGAATCTCTCGCGACCGCATGATGAGGGATATAGTGTGCTTCCTTTTAACAACACTCGGCATCCGGAACAGATTCCATATGCTGTAACATAAGATACTTCTGCATAAAGTCTTTGTACTGCTTATATCTCACGGAATTTGAGATTTTTCAGGACTTTCTACAGACATGAATCTGCGAAAAGCAGATTGTTTGGATTCTCCAACTTTCGATGGGAGAGAATGAAATGTCATTTTTCACTACATACATCCCGTTCTTGTCCGTGAAATAGTTTGCCTAAAAATGTCCTTCATGAACTTTCTCAGCATTAATTTTAATTAATTCACTAACAGTAGGCACAGAGTCTAATTCCTAGAACTTATTCACTAAATGATCTGTAACTAGCTGGATGCTATTGACATGAATAGTCATGGACACATCATGAGAAGGTACACTGTCAGCAATTATCAACTCTGAATCTGCGAAAAGCAGATTGTTTGGATTCTCCTACTTTCGATGGGAGAGAATGAAATGTCATTTTTCACTACATACATCCCGTTCTTGTCCCTGAAATAGTTTGCCTAAAAATGTCCTTCACGAACTTTCTCAGCATTATTTTTTATTAATTCACTAACAGTAGGCACATAGTCTAATTCCCAGAACTTATTCACTAAATGATCTGTAACTAGCTGGATGTTATTGACATGAATAGTCATGGACACATCATGAGAAGGTACACTGTCAGCAATTATCAACTCTAGTTCCGAACGAACTGAGAAAGATATATCTTCGCCAAAGGAAACAGACTGACCTTTAAGCAATGGAAGAGTAATGTTGACTCCTAAAAGAAATAACTTTACGTTCGGTTTTGTTTGAACGTTCTATGCATTAAGAAAATATCTTTCTGATAAAAGATCCCAAGCAATTTAAAAATTACAGTCGGTAATTGGAAGTGATTCTACAATTTTTTGTACATTTCCTCTTGAAGCACTCTTTAAATACTGAAATTTCTGAGCTCCAGATATATTTTGATTTTTTGTAACTGCAGCTTCAAATAAATCTGCAAATGTTAACCATTCTTCATTACTTCCAGAAAATAAACGAAGTGTCAAAGTGGGTTTTTTAACTTCTACAGAATCAGGCGTCTTTGGAACCCTTACTTTCAATTCCCCATTTTTTCCATTACAACTCAAAATTTCTTTATCTATACTTGCCAAAATTTCATCCAATATTTAAATAATCTCATCCCTTTCAATACCGTATGTTTCAATTTCTTCATCCTCCCACAAGCCAAATATACACTCATGGACAAAAAAATTAGCGCACCAAGAAGGAGTCGTCAAAATGAAACGAAATTTTACATACGTAATGACTACTTTGATATAAGTAAATGATAAGAAAATCAAAGAAAAAGAAAAATTTATTTCAGAGAAAAAGGCAAAAGAACGGAGGAGTTAATACTCCGTTGGACCCCTCTATCGCGAATGCACGATGCGATACGATCGGGCATTGAGTCAAACAAGTTCTGTATGATGTCTTGAGACATTTCGTTGCATATTTGCTGTAACCTTGCCTCTAGTTCGTTCAAACTCGTGGGATGCCCAACTCGTCGTCCCAAATGATCCCAGATATGCTCGATTGGAGACAAATCTGGGGATCGGGCAGGCCAAGGAAGGGTAGTAACAGTGCGGAGACAGTCTTGTGACACCCTTGCCGTATGAGGCCGAGCATTGTCTTGTTGAAAAATGGCTCCTGGGAGCCGTTGCATGAGTGGCAACACATGTGGTTGCAGGATTTCATGAACATACCGCTGGACTGTCATGGTGCCACGGAACAATACTAGGAGTCACCGTGTATTGTAGGCAATGACACCCCATACCATCACACCAGCTGTGGGAGCGATGTGTTGCTGTACAGCAAAGGCAGGATTGAAGCGTTCACCACAGGCTCTCCACACACGAACACGAATGTCATCACTGCCGAGATTGAATCTGGATTCGTCGCTAAAGACGACCTGGTTCCATTCCGCTGCAGTCCAGTTTCCTCGTGCACGGCAAAACTCCAAACGGAGGCGTCGATGGGTGGGCGTCATGGGCAGCACACGTAATGGGCGCCGCGATACCAACTGTCGTTCAGCCAGGCGCCTTCGTATGGTTCGAGAAGACACAGAGGCTCCTAGTGAAGGTGCTACCTGTGCCTGGATGGCGGCCGATGAAGCAGTTGGCTGTACGCGTGCATTTCTTACGATGTGGCGGTCTTCTCGACGACTGGTCTGTCGAGGGCGTCCTGAGCCTGGTCTTCGTGTACATGACATCTCTCGGGTCCACTGGTCCCAAAACCTCCTCAGAACACAATCAGAGCGGCCTAATTGACGAGCTACTCGCCTAGCTGACCACCCAGCTTCCATCATCCCGACGATTCTCCCCCTCTCAAACTGCGACAACTGCTTATATTGTCTTCGAACACGACGTAATGCATGTCTATCTCAGCTCTTCCTTTGTAAATGATTCAGCACACTCAAACAAGCTTTGGTTACCTGTTTTATACTCCACAGAGTACGATGTTCAACGCCCTCTACCGGCTATACGTAATGCGCAATCACGCTGCATTTCCAATCATTTGCATATCTCCCCGACATGTACCTTCATTGCAAGTTTCGTTACGATCCCGCAATTATTTCTTGGTGCTCTAATTTTTTTGTCCATGAGTGTATTATCAAAAATATCCTTTAATTCACCTTCAAATGTTGTAAACCTATTTCTTCGAACATTGAGCTCAGCCAAATTTAACTCATTAATGTCTTCTGTGGTCTTATTTTATAAACGAGTCAGAGACGATTTGAGGATTTTCTTTCGATTTAGAAATACCCTTACATTCACATTTGATTAATTTAGAATCAACTACAAACAACTGCTGAGTTACGTTAATGCATAGAACGTTCAAATAAAATCGAACGTAAAGAATTCGGAGTAAAATTCAACAATTCAAACTTTAAAAGTAAACATTATTAATGCAAGTATAATTCTAATGCACCAATTTAACGATCACAAGTAAAATGCGATAAATCACTAATCAAACAAAAATACTACAGAAAATCAATCACCTTTTAGAGACCTTTCCCACTAAATTCTTGTGGCTGGGTCTAATTTAAATTAAACAATAAACATTAGAATAGTGTCTGCAGTTTTTTTTAACCTTTAAATCTGATGTTTCTAACAGCCGAACAAATTCCACAGTGGAATCTACTAAGTTCCGAATTTGAATATGTGATTCCCCATTTAATGATGGCATATTGAAGAATTTTTCATTAAGTTTTTTTTTTTGGATATCGTAACAAACTTGATACTGTAAGGGACTTCAAGGGTCAAGCATGGACACTTATTTCAACCCCTTATTCCCGTGTGTCGTAGAAATTGAATCCCATCTATAATGCATCTAGCAATGCATTACAGATGGGAAGTCATTGAAATTCACAGACGTTCGGGCAACAAATATTGTCAAAAGAGCAAGGAAATCTGAAAAAAAATTACAAAAGGTTACAGTAAATGAGACTTTAATAGAATTTAGAAAACAAATTCTACTTTCTTCATCAGAAACAGAGTAAGAAACGCCTACACAGTAAGCCTGGGCGGGAGTGTTGTCGTTTTAGAACAGTGAAATTAGGGAATAGGGAAATTCGAGGCAGAAGGGAGTAGATTGCGATGCAGAAAAGCGTACTGACACAAATGCACTCGTATAACTTCTCATTAATGTATAAGGCAAAAAAAAAATGAATACATATGGCACAATAAATAAACAAATAAATTGAATGTTTAAATTTCTTCCTTAATGATACTTTATTTTTCAATGACAGTTTATAACCACCGCATGGTAAGAGTCAATATCAAAAACTTTCTTCTCCAAACATTGTGGCCGGAATTCTTACGATAATTACGGTAACTAACAATTTTGTTCAGTTTATTCAACAAATAATTTGGGTATGCTGTAAAGCGTTACTTTACAATAACTCATCCTCCCCTTTTTCCATATTTGGGACCATAACACAAGATATTGGCAGTTACAGTTTTATTTAGATTTTATTGATTCACTTTTTTTATGATGAATTTTTTCTGCGGTTCCATTTTTTGATCAGGGGTCTCCAAATTTCTAGCTGGTGTTATAGCATCTACATTATACTGGCAACATAAGGAATTGGGATTTTCGGGTTGACTTTCCTGACAAGTTATATTCATGGTATGGGTAGATCGTAGCCTAAAAAATATTGTGTATCATTCACAAAAAATAATTTCAGTTGTCTCTTCTAACGAAACTACCGCGTGTTGTTAAGGTAGGATTACTTGTCGTTGCTTACATCTTTTGTATATATTTATATACATATATATATGTATGTATGTGTTATGTATGTATCATCTATCTATCTATTTATACACACACACATTTTATATATATATATATATATATATATATATATATATATATATATATATATATATATATATATATATATATATATATATATACATACACAGTGGTACCTCGACATACGAGTGTCTCGACTTACGAGTTTTTCGAGGTACGAGCATTCTCTCGGTAGATATTTTGCTTCGAGTTACGAGCTAAAATTCGGGTGATGAGCAAACTTCAGATATCCCACCTCTAGTTTGAGCAGCGAATGCCATGTTACGTCTCATCAAATGAGAACACAAGAAGCCTATAATATTTACAATCTTTATGGACAATTATTATACAATTGTATACATATTATTCTGAGACTACTATCCAGTCTAACCGAGAGATTAACACTCAACAATTATCACTCGGGGCAGCTTGCTCTGCCGAAACTTGAGTCGCCCTCTGAAACCGAACAGCGCCCAACCTCTCTCTCAGATAGCTTCAATTCCCTCCCACACTGGAACTCCCCATGGGGTCTAGGGGATGGGATGACCCTGGTCCTAGGATCGCAATCTCTCCCCCTTCTACGGATTCTGAGAAAACGTTCTTCAAATTCTCAGAAAGAAGAATCTGGACATTACAGCCACAGTGAACGATGCAACAATCGCCCACCTTCCGTGTCTCACTCGTTCACTTAAGAGAGTAGCTGGTAATAAAAGCGAAAGTGGGGAAAGCGGGGCGAAAAGTTCAAAAATCAAAGAATAAGATTAAATTTTTCAGTTCAGCCTTTATCCTCCTCTTTCATAAGCATCTTCAAGCCCGATATCCAAGGTAAATGTCGTACATTACACTTAATAAAACAAATTTATTGCAGTACATTCTATTGCATTGCGTTTTTATACAATGTTCGTCGTTTATAAGCACATTTTTCTTATTTAAAAACATGTAACAAAAAATTGCGGTGTTTTGAGGGAGTCCGGAACGAATTAATGGCATTTCAATTCATTTCAATGGGGAAAATTGATTCGAGATACGAGTATTGTGAGTTACGAGCTCCGTCATGGAACGAATTATACTCGTAAGTCGAGGTACCACTGTATATATATATATATATATATATATATATATATATATATATATATATATATATATATATATATAGTGTGTGTATATGTATGTGTATATGTGTGTGTGTATGTATGTATATATATATATATATATATAATGTGTGTGTGTGTGCATGAATGTCAAAATTTTGACACCTTTTGGTACTTTTCTGTTAAACTGTTTGCTGCTCGCCTAAGCGATACAGACTGGGATTGGCGTGCTGCCAAAGTTATAACTCGCGTCAACGGATAGTTTTAGCGTCTGAAATTTTGCTTTCCGGAGGACCGTTTTGGAATAACGTAATCCTACGTTAAAAAATAATGCTTTTAAATTTTTCTCATGGAGTTTTTTCAAATGCTTACGATTTACATAATAACCTCCCTAGGTTAGTATTCTTTTTCACTGGCTCTGTGGTTACTAAAGTATATGGTTGATTCTTTCTGTAAATCTTCCAAGATCAATATTGTTAATTTGTTATACTACATGTATACTGCTTGTTTCATAAATCACTTTGATGCGCATGAAAGAAAACAAAAAATCAAATGGTATTATTGATAATTCATTCACATGCAAAAGTTACTGATTATTGCTCCATGCTGTTCAAAATAAAGCTAACGTAAAAGTAATTATGTGGTCATAAACCATGCTTCAAAATCGCATGCAGTTATCGAAATATCGATATGATTATTTATTAACAATAGCTGTCAGCCACGTCGAAAGGAATTTACAGTGATTGATGACGTTCGTTAACGGATATATCTTTTTTGATAATTAAGTGTAGATAACTATTCCTGATCACACGGCTGTGCTTGAATTTGACAGCTAGAAAATATAGAAAGGTTCAGTGTTTTCCGAATTTCTTTTGCATTGTCTACGCGGCTGAATGAGTACGAAAGAGATGTAGACGATCCATCAGAAATCAGAGCTTCTTCTTTCGTCATTAATTAAGGAAACTTCGCTTTGCCATTTGGTATTCCAAATAAATTCCAACAAACTTTTACAGCAATTCTGGAGGAAAGCTTTTTATTTGTAGGTGGCCTTTTGGTTTCAACATAGGATTACGTTCCTCTGACAAAGTTCTAGAAAGAAAAAATTTGAGATGTCTTGCGGTTTATAATTTTGTCAGCAAGTCAAACCTAGTCTGTATCGCTTGGACAAGCAGTAAACAGTTAAACAGAAAAGTATCAAAATGCGTCAAAATTTTGACATACATACGTAAATATATATATATATATATATATATATATATATATATATTCGTACATATAGATAGATGCACACACACACACACATATATATATATATATATATATATATATATATCCATACATAGATATATACATAAATAATACATACATACATATATACATAAAAGAGAGGTAAGCAACGATAAGTAATCCTACGTTAATAACTCGCGGTAGTTTCCTTAGAAGAGACTACCTTAATTTTTTTATTTTTTGTGGGGGGAGGGGGTCTGGTATATGCAAGTACGAAAAATTACATTTTAGAATTGAAACAAATATAGTTTGAAACTGAGAAATAGTAAAATATATACATATATATGTATGAATGCATGTATGTGGATATATGTTTAAAATTGAAACATGAAAGCAAAACATGAAGATATATGAAAACAATTATACCATGCGAGTAAATTAACAGTTCAAAGTTTTTGCTTAATAGTTTAATAGTTAACAGCATTTTTAATTTTATCTTACTTTCATGTTTTAGTTTGCTGTTTCAACATTTTATATTATTAAGTGTTCAACATTTTATAATAAGTATTTATATTAAACTACAATCATTTATTCTATGTAATACAGGGTGGTCATAAAAAAACTTTGCCGATATATGGACCTCTAGCGGCCGTTCCGTTCAAACGATTGAGATGAGATTTCAGATATAGTTATTCAGTGGTATGAGCTTGGGATTTTGAGAACAGCAGCAAAGTGGTGCTCACAGTTACGGTCATAGGTACAGAAACTCTAAATTTTCGAATGGTAACACCCACTTTTTCCCGTCACAAAATGCTCAGCGCATGCGAAAAAACCCTAAATAGCGTTGTAACGGTATGTGTATCACAAAAACAAGGACGCGTTATGTACCCACAAAAAACAGCTCTGCGAACGGCCAACAAAAACACGATCGGGGCACACGGAAGAAATTTGCATATCACAGAAGCAAGACACCAATCACTGATGACTACAAAGATCGGACAAAAGAAAACTTTTATTTGGAATACAAATTTTCCACATGGGTGCCATCATCGTGTTTTTGTTGGCCGTTCCCAGAGTTGATTTTTGTGCGTGCATAACGCGCCCATTTTTTGTGATACACGTACCGTTCCAACGCTCTTTAGGGTTTTCGCATGCGCTGAGCATTTTGATACGACATTCAAAAATTTCGAGTTTCTATACCTATAACCGTAACCGTGAGCGCAATTTTGCCGTTCACAGAATCCCGAGTTCATAACTCTGAATAACTATATCTGAAATCTCATCTCGATGGGTTGAATGAAACGGCCGTTAGAGGTCCATATATCGGCAAAGTTTTTTTATGACCACCCTGTAGAAAAAGCTCTCATTATGTGTGCATTGCACCATGTTTTTCTTCATATTCCAAACACTGGAGAAACTATACCGATATGTAGATAATATTGGAATGGACAAGTGGTTAAGTCATGTTGTTTGAATGTATCCTTCGACTTACTCGAGTTCGAAACGGACACTGCTTTTTAAATGCTTCCTAGTGTATATAGATTATGGGATCTACGAGCACGAGGGTTATAAAATGTGTTTAATGAAGTATTATGTTCTCTGGAGAAACATCTTCCTGCAAAGGATCATGAAACCTGAGGGATTTTTAAAAAATTGTTAGCGCACATGTAAAAACATGTACGTCAGCAATTCTTATAATTCTTCTAATATGTATCTTTAAATAGCAGAGTAATAATGTGCAGTAAAAGCCATGTTTGTTAAAAAAGGGTATACGTTAAAACCATTAAAGATGCTCAAAATAATGGCTAGACGACAAGCCTTTTAACAATAACATAATAAAAGCTTATTCATTTGAAAAATTAGTTAAAACAACAATGTTAATATCTTCCTTTTCACTAATAACAATTGGTGATGTAAGCCGGATTCTTCTATTAAATCAATTCTTAAAATCAGTCTATTCCCATACTGTGATTGACTATCATGGGGTTTTAATACGTTAATACTACAAAATTTACCTTAAACTAGGCAGGCTTGATAAAACTTCTCGTTATCTCATCAGCTCAGGCACAAGCTCCTTGATGATTTCCTGAAAGTTTTCACAGCTTATATACTCGTGTCAAAAAGCCGATATTCAAATATCGGGTTGTAACTTCTCCGAAATACGCCATCTACCGGAAACTGAAGACTTTTATGTTTAATTATATAACGCACGGCAGTTTGCCAAACATGACGTAATCTAAACGAAATTTGCGTCGGTTAATTCGGCTTAGTTATAAATTGAATCGCCTTAACTTGAATCGGCTAAAAAATGGAAATGCAAAATATGATGTCAAACTTCGGACAGGCAAGTAATTAATGGACCATCAATTAAATCTTAGTTCATATTGCTAACAAAAATCGCTCTCAGTGTGTAACGGAAATCACAATAAAACAAACTAAAATATGCTGCGGGCCGAAGGTATCTTAAAGGTAGCGCGCTGGGCTTCACACTGGGGGTGCTCAGTTCGAATACCGAATAAACGCAATTAATTACCTCTGTGTCTATGGTAGATATGCACGACACGCAAAACCCATTAACAAGAAAGTCATTTTATGATGTCAGTTGGTGGGAGAAGGTACGAGTTCTTCAGATGTCGTCCTTGGACGTGCTCTATCAAAATTGATGTGGCACCTAGCTAAAGTCGAGCCCCAACCCGTGTGGTGCCATTGTAAACCGGAGCCGCATTCCTCTGCCCGCAGTCGAAACTAGGATGAGATATTGTTATCGTTATTATAAAAATATCGATATTTCCCCTTCGATATTAGAAATTATAATATCAATATTTGATTCATGATAATACGAGAATATCGATATTATATTTCCGATATTATCGATTACACATTTTCAAAAGTATTTATTTGAAATAAGTATAATTTATCAAAATTTCAGTTGAAAAATCTCAAACGAAAGGGAAAAAATAAATGAGTGATTCAAGAAATTTATACAGAAAAATTGTAAAATTAATCAATGAGGGTCTATATTCAACTGTCGAAACAAATGGATAAAAACAATATAATATATTGTTAAAAGTCTCCTTCCAATTTGTTTACTCAGTGTTGGCATTGCTTCACCCAAACTAGGATTTCTTTCTTTCTCTACATAGAAACTTTTTAATTTGATAAAATAGTGTTATTTCATTATTAAATAAATTATGATTTTTTTTTATCGTACTATTAACATCTATATATTATTTTACTATACAACCATTCCTCCGAATACGATTGGCTGCATATTGAAAGGAAAATGTGTTATCGATATTTTGGAATATCATTTAAATTTTGAAATATCGTCAATATTTTGAAATATCTATATTTTTGATATCGATATTAATAGCCGATAGTATTATCGATAGTCATATCGATATTTTGCTTTCGATATCCCATTCCTAGGCGGGACCTAAGCTGGCATGTTCCGGCCACTGGAGAGATGTCACAATAAGAACAACAAAAATATACTGCGAATCAAAAATTATCTAATTAATTTTTTGAAACAGGTTAAAGTAAAAATTACAAATTTCGAGAGGTTCATTGTCACAAAAATTAGACCAACCTTCCTTAATTCTTCTTAAAACTCTTTAAATTATGAAACATTCCTCCCTCTCCAAAACATCAATAATTAATTTACATTTATCTTACAGACGCCAGTTGAGTGTGAAAGGACAAGTCATTATACATAAATCGGATGAGAAACTAATCTAAACAAAACAGTTCTGCTTAGCATAATCTCTCTTAGAAAGTGAAGGTTAATAAAATTAAACAAAACTCTCCCTGGTGGAAAAAAGATCCGGTAAAGCCGTTTATCTAGAAACCCTTGAAGCATTAGCCGAGCTGGTACACCATGAGATATCTCGAAATTAGAAAACAGTTTGAATTACATCCATTAAATTATATTTTAAGATAGCTTTTAGCGGAATTTCACGAAACAAAAATTTTCAAAACTATGAAATATTTTCTGTTTCAGTCTCTTTAGAAAAGCTCAGCTCTGAAATAAAACACCCCAGAATTCATTAAAGTGATTAATGGGCGCTTTGAATGAAAGATACAGATGAAAAACTAAACAAATACGCCATTCATTGAACAAATTTCCTCGGTCTGGTATCACAAAGAGTAATGTAATCTATTTGAAGATTTAAATGAAACTTTTAATTATAATTAATGATGCAGATTCATTTTTGTCAATAATAATAATGTGTTCTGAATCTTTTTGATAAGTAATTTATTTACTGCTATCTTTTAATCTCTTCCGAATTTTATACATTTCAAATTGAAGACACTGAGTATAGAGTCAATACGAAATTGAAAATTAGCTGAAAAATTACACTTTAAAAGTGAAAAAATATGTTTTGATTAAAAAACAACTAATTATTCCTATCGATATTGCTGTTTGTGTAGTTAGGTTTACCTTGCAATTGATCTCTTTTGTTGCAGGAAATTTCTGAAAAATCAATGCGAGAGTATGTATTCTGTAAATGATAATGATATTTCTCAAAAGACATGTTCTTTTTTATATACACATATTAAACCAACTTCAACATTGATTTAAGAGTAGTGGGCGTGTAAAGGATTTTGGTTAATTTACAGATGAATTTGTTTGGAAATATGTCCTAAACAATAAAACTTAAGTACGTTCCTTTTATTCCTTAGCAAGCATTTTTAGTTTTTTAATACTACTTACCATTTTTTAGAGTTTTTAGTTTAAATTAAACTGCATTTCATTTAATCACCACTGCTAGTTTAAATAAAAACGTCAGCTGACAGAATGCAGAGAGCCCGAGTTGATAGGCGGTTCTTAAGCAAAAATATTCCTCTTGGATCTAGGTTTAGCCCTTTTGGGGACTCCTAAGCAAAGCACTGCATCAACAAAATTCAGCTGTATTAAAGTTTTAAATTGATTTGACTTTTCAAGTAAAACAAAACAAGACTAAATTGAATATATATATATATATATATATATATATATATATATATATATATATATATATATATATATATATATATATATATATATATATACTGTTGTCCATTAAAATTGCAACACCAGAAAGGAAAGAAAAACACAATACTTTACTTATTGTACGTATACATCATAGTAGGAGGCAAACATGATGAAATTAGTAGGCAATTAGGGGGTATACAGGGTCCAAATTTAGTAGACACAGCTGCCGCCTCTGGCAGCTGTGTGTACGGTGGCGGCCCAGTCTCTCAGCAACTCATGACCAGATGTTTTAGGGGCTGAGAGATCTGGAGAACGTGCAGGCCAGGGCAACAGTCGAACATCCTCTGTGTCGAGGTAGATCAGGATACGACGGGCAACATGCGGTCTTGCGTTATCTTGTTGAAAGATGACGTCTCCTAGGCTTCGAAGATAGCACACAGCCACCGACCTTAAGATATGAGAAATGTAACATTGGCTATTCAGTTTACCGACGACGCGAAGAAGAGGTGTTCGTGTCGTGTACCCAATAGCTGTCCAAATTACCCGTATGACGATACCATCCTGGTGTGAGGGTATCGTCATACGGGCCCTATACCGTTACACAAGGTATAGGGCCCGTATAACGATATAGAATACAAGCAGGCCATGTATGTTGTCCTTGGTGTCTCCAGACATGGACACGTCCATCATGAATCTGCACGCAGAACCTGGACAAGTCTGAAAATATGAAGTGGTGCCACTCCTGTATCTAGTTTTGCCGTTGGGAATACCACTGTCGCCGCTGATCTCTTTGCCGCAGTGTCAAAGGATACCGGAATAATAGTCGCCGTGCAGGTAGTCCGTGCTGCTCCAGACGTCATCGCACTGTCCGCGTGGATACTTGTCGTGCTGCAAACAAGCCTATTTCCTGACTCATGGTCCATGATGTGGCTTTAGGATCCTGCAAGGCCGACCTTACAACATGTCTGTTCTCTTGGGCGTTATGTATACACGCACGCACACACACACACACACACACACACACACATATATATATATATATATATATATATATATATATATATATATACACAGGGGTAACTGAGTACTCGAAATGAATTGGTTCTAAAAGTCACGTTAAGAACCGAACGAATTTTTCCCATTGAACGTGCAATTTATTATTGTAATTTTTTTGAAAAAAAAGGTAAGAATGAGGTATAATGGTCCTACAGATAAAAGAAATGTGATTAAAAAAAATTTAGCAGCCTCCCTTAGGTAGAGGGAGCCGTCCTCACAGTGCGAACGGCGCCCGTGTAGGGCATTTGAGTTCGACCACTAAATTACCTTGTTTTACTCGAGCAAAAGCAAAAATAACTGATCTTATACCGTTATAATAATAATTATTTTACTAAATAATTTTCAACATACAGAAATTTGAATTTTATTTTTTAAATTTTAAAATTTAAGAAATTTTTCAAAATTTTAAATTCATTGAACTCAAAATATCAAAAATAAGATATATCAAAAAATATAAAAATATATCAGAAAAATATAAAAATGTCAGAAAAATATAAAAATGTCAGAAAAATGTGAGAAATATCAGTAAAATATAAAAATTAAAGAAATAAAAAAACCTGAAAAAAATCTGATAAAATCAAAGCTTATTTTGTACAATTTTAAAGATTTAAGTAAACTGTATATGAAACGAATTAAAAAAAGATATTTGCAACAGAATATTTAACTAAAAAAATTAGCAAATAAGAGCGACTGATCTGAAAACAGCAAAAGCAGAATGAGCTATTTTTAAAACGCGCTTTAG
Source organism: Dolomedes plantarius (assembly GCA_907164885.2). NCBI lineage: Eukaryota > Metazoa > Arthropoda > Arachnida > Araneae > Dolomedidae > Dolomedes > Dolomedes plantarius. The sequence continues at coordinate 172,220,640 of OU015495.1, read as the reverse complement.
CTATTTCCAATACCTTCACACGTGGGGATTTCCAGAAGCCCACCCAGAGCGGTCATGCTTATAATAGTTGATTTAAATTCACTTCTGCTGAAGGTGGCCGGTTGCCGTTTGGAAACAATAAGCCAGACATTTTGTCACATCCTGATTAGTTCTGCCTGTGAAATCTCTGACAGAGGCCAACCTTAGCACACAGAATGAATTCAATAGACCACTGTCGAATGCAGAAAGGTTGGGAACTGTAGGTGATAGTGCCCAGCACGCACCATTGAAACAGATGACAATACAAATGATAAAGTCTTCGTTTTCCAAAAACAACCCCCAATTTCAGAGGGTTATCGACTTTTTAATCCCCTTTACCCCCCAAGAAGCAAGACCAAATCGTCTAGAGGAGAAAACATAAAGACAGCTGTGTTTGTTTTTCCTTTCCGGGGTGAGCCTGTATTTCAATGTCGTAAAGGGGCGGCGTTCTCGCTGTGCGAACACCATTTAAATGCGCAAAAATAGAAAGAAAGAATCGATTATTTTAAGAAGTAATGACATGTCAGTATTCGTTGAGGCATGTTTATAAAATCTAGTGGAAAAAATTAAAACATTTTAGGTTTTTAATCCTTAAAATAATTGAAAATAAACCAAGTATGAAACAGCGTTAAATTGCATTTATTGTGTTCAAATTAAATGAGCAGACAAATGTCTGGTGCTGCCATTTATTACCAGTTTAAAGATGTAAAAGTATTTTACAACCTTTAATTGAAAAAAAAATTGACATTTTTTAGGTTAAAAAATTCTAGAAAATGTGTTCGCACAGTGAGGACGGCGCCCCTCAAAGGGTTAAGGGTAATGCAAGCTGAAATAATCCGTCCTTGAAACCCTGAAAATTCATATTTTACTGGGCAGTTTATAAGTTGATGGTGTCGTTTGTGGCAGTGAGAAGTTAATTTTGTTAATTGGGGTTATTAGTATATTAAATATTTACTACTATTAATGATGATTATAATTTTGTTGAATTGCTTAATGATTGTGGTTAGTACATTGATTGATTGTTGTGATTCCCAAATCATAAAAACAACTCTGGTTTACACTGACAAATTAATTTATTGATTATTAAAACACATAAATAATACACTACAAGTTACTAAATATTTCCTCCTGCATTTACACATTACTCACAACTTCTTTACTACTAAATTTATTCTCTACGACACATATATTTAATTCATTCAATTATTATGAAAATATTTCGTACTTCATCTACACATATTACTGTCAACTTCATTACTACTAAATTAATTCACCACAACACCTATATTTAATTCATTCAGTTATCATGACAATCGTTCGTACTTCATCTACACATATTACTCTCAACTTCCTTACTACTAAATTAATTCATATATATAAGCATAACATCATATTAATTAAATTGTTAATTACGAATTATAGGTCATCTCCTTAACATCTTATACTCAATAACATCCTCATCGCGCTCTATATTAATTATTAAGGTTACACACTGAGAAGCAATGACAGTAATATAAAAAGGAAACGCCAAAAAATCGGTACCTCGAAAGATGACTGTTGAATCACTATGATGGGCGGCTGGAACACGTAATGACGAACTTCGTTGTCTTATCATCGCACGGAACTAGGGCACTTTCTTCGTCTGGTATAAGGCTCCGTCAATCATGGAAAAGACACTCTACACGGGACACTGGGGCACTGTCATCATCGGTTCTCTGACTCCTTCACTCCTTTCAAACCCTCGGCACGGGACGCTGGGTGCTCGACACTACTTCTATCTCCAAACTTCTAACTAACTCTCCTCATAGGTATATGTGCCTTGACACTACTTCTATTTTCAAAAACTTCTAACTAACTCTCCTTCTTAGGTTATCTGTGCCTTCACACTATTTCTCATTTCATATTATTTTCTTATTAATGTTGTCTCCGCCTCTTACAATTTCCATTGGTCGTATTATTACCATGCCATCGCCATTCGTCCGTGGCTGCCTCTTCTCAATCCCCTTTTCACCAATGCGCATCGAGGGCAGGATTTATAAAATTCTCCCGCTAATTTAACTTTTTCCCATGCTTCGGCTTCCGGGTGGTCTGTTTTATAGCCATCATAAATTTAGTGTTCCCTTTCTTCTTTTCTTCTATTCGTGCAACTCGCTCTCTTGAACTTTTATCTTATATTTCTTGCTACAAGCACAATCTCTAAATTTCGTTTCGGTATATTGCTGGATTTCTCCCCTTCTCTTTTTATTGTCCGTCATTTGCCATGTTTTTTTCTTACATTTACCAATTATTTTACTTCGTCCTGTAAATTTCAATTCTCCTGCCCCTGGCCGTGACACTACTGTCATGTCCCTATGACATTGTTTTTTTGTTACAGAAATCTGAAAACTAGACACATATAAATATAAAACAATAATTAGATAAAAAATAAACTGATATGAGTTCGAGACCCAATGGGATGGTAGTGAGAAGTTTTTTGTTCGGTAGGGGAGTTCACTTCCGATAAAACAACAGGCATTCGAACAGGAGTTTTTGTGTTCTCTGGCTACCTCTTGACACTGCTTCAGACTTGACTTACATTTAGGGGGTTTCTCTAAAAATCTATCAGGAGAAATTTTGTTCTGCATACTTTTCAAAATGTTTTTGAAATCCACATTTCAGCTTGCTAGTGCTTTGCCAGGGGGAAACTTTTCAATAAAATTGTGCAATTCACACCTTTAAGAACATATTTTTCGTAGCAGTGTTGTAGGGGCTCCTGCGTTCCTTTCTCCTCACTTGAAGGAAGGTACTCAGCCACATCAGTTGCTGCTCCTTTGAAGTTCCTGGAGATCCTCAATGCTGAGTTCTCTTCAGTGCTCTTCCACTAACTCTTCGACGATGTCCAGGCTCATGGACCTTCCCACTGACATGATGTCCTGCGCTATTGGTACAGCCTCAAAGCCTTCAAAGTCTCTTGGAGTTACCCCCTTCTTTGTTTTGCAGCGAGATCAGACACGCTGATACCTCGCTCATACTTAGATATAGTCTCATCGCGGTTCTCACTAATTTCTGAGTGGTATCACTAACTTTCTTTGAATTCATCATTTATACGAACAAAAAAAGAGCTCGAAATGAAAATAAGTACATGGCAAACATGTGGGGTTGAACTCTGAGTGCGAGACTAATGCGCCGATCATTGTTTCATCCAGAGAGACGGAATTTCCTCACGCAGTCTGACGTGTGACGAGTTAGCAAGTGTGACGAGCACCGATCAAGAGTCGAATGCCGAAGAGTGTTTTTTTTTCCTCTTCGAAATGTGTCGAGTTCTGTGGTACGTATATGCATGTCCCGTGTTTACATCGGCTATGGGTACGCAAATACAGTAAATCATCAACTTACGCGATTAATTCGTTCCAGAACATTCCGCGTAAGTCGAAATTTAACATCATCGACATCATCATCACGTTTGTGCTTTAAATTTACGAAAATACTTCCCACTTTAGCTTGTATCGGCCCTAGACTTATCGATATGCGTTTGCGTTGGAGATCTTCAATCCAAATTTATCAATAATTTCTCCGTCGTTTCTATCAAAACATCTCTTTCCTTAGAAATCACCGTCGTATAAAGTTTAAAATTACAACTCCGTATTATGAATCAGCGCAACTCCAGGACTTACAGTAAACGGATAGGTCGGAAGGTCTATCAATTTGGTTTGTTGGGGTGAGAGGAAGCTTACAGATCTCCAGTTGTAACTCCTGGGGGTGTTCGGCGTAAACTGAGTTGACATCAGGGGATGATGATTTTTTTTTTTAACGTATACGATGTTCCCAGTACAGGAAGCCAACAATATCGTTGTGTAGAATGGGCGATTGCCAAAAGGTAGTTTGTCTGCCCAGTTGAAATATATATATATATATATATATATATATATATATATATATATATATATATATATATATATATATATATATATAAAGTACATGTATATATACGTTTCTACAAATGCATTAAATATAAAGAGGAATTATAAGTAACAGACACACATCTCTTTTCTTAAAAAAATAATTTTAATGAATATTAATTGATTTCATTTTTGCGAAAATGAATAAACGATTTTAGATAATTTAATTACTGATCTGGCGCATGTAAAAATGATAAAATTCAGAGTTTCCCATGTTACACTCTAATTGAAATTTTGCAAATGGATGTCTCAATAAACAGCTCCCTGGAGACTAGGAAATGATATTTATTTGACGTAAAGCTTTTAACGGAGAATTGCTAGCGTAACACAGAGTTCGACCCAATACACGCTTTTCCCATGTCTTTTATTTGGATCTCTAGTGAAATAATACGGCACCAGTTTTATTTTATTGGATATAATGGCGTCTGTAATCAAATTTCAGTGCTTTTACATTCATCTGTTTTACTCGGATATTCTGAGAACATCACGTATTTGGAATACTCGATAAATTTCTATATTGTTAGTTTACTAGCTACCTTTGCCACCGATGAGAGTATTAATATTCTAGAAAATAGAAATAAGCCGAAGCAACGCTTATTTCCCCTAAAGAATATTTACAAATAAACATCCTAATATTATACAGAGCAGAAATAAGTTGAAGTAACGTAGAACTTCCCTAAAGAATAATTACAAGTATCGTGAATATCATAACTTGTCTCCACTGAAATACATTCGAGGAAATTAAATCAGCATCCTACTTTTACCCACCAGGTGCAAAGTATGTGGTTGGATTTCCTGGTAATACATCTCCTATACTACACAGGAAACATTTGAATGTTTAAAATGTACACAAAAGAATAATGAAGGGTTTTTTGCTAAATTAAAATAATAAACTAATGCATGTTGTTAAAAACGAAACATATATGGAAGGCAGTTGCATATGTTAATATTACTATGTTTTGTCAGAGAAATCCTCTATAGTTAATATATCGGTATATAAGGAAAATGCGTTCGAGATCAAAAAGAGATAAACAGTTGTTTTTCATTAAACCTACTTTATAAACTTACCCTTAAAATAAAGACATCTCTAATTCTGAACATTTTCAGTTAATTGATAATTTCGTAAAAGCGATAAATTAGCATACTGGAATACCGTCATTCCACATTTTGCTATTATAATTTAGGGAATTTCTCTTCTGAAAGCTTAGAAGTACTTACTGATTGCTCACCCTGTAAGCATTTTACTACACCGAGGTTGTGTTATCGTAAGATGATGATGAAATCATGAAATTACTCCCAATGAACGTAATTCGTCTCATAAACGAATTAATACAATTTCTTTTCTTTTCATCGTTTAAAATTACAGAAAGTCTCCAGCAATACGTTTTTTCTCACCATTTTAAAGAATCATCACAACATATTAACTTTTAAGTAAGATTGAAGAAAATCATTTCAGATATTAAGCAATGACAAACTCACAATAACAACAGTCGATTTCATACATTTCATGAGTACAAGTTGTCTAGTACATAGATTTCGCCATTGTTATGGGCTTTAAACATATATAACTACTAGCTGAAAACCCGCACTTCGCTACGGAGTACATTCAAATTAAATACAACGGTAAATGTATGCAATTTATGCCAAAAAATAAATATATATATATTTATAATAAATGCCATGATCAATGTATACAATTGATGTAAAATATCTATCTATCTATATATATATATATATTTATAAAAAAATCGTAAGGGATATGGATATTTTTTGGATAATATCCAATCGTCTGCTGCATTAGAAAGAGAAAAAAATATTTTTTTTTGTCTATTTAGTTGTTACGCACGTGACGATAAATTTATTGAAAGTACCAGAAAAAGAAATCACGTGATCAGCATTTAATAAATTAAATTGTAAAAATTAATATTTAAAAATTCACCAAAAATCAGGAAATGGAGATAAAAATTCGAAAATAATTTCATTTTGAAGGAATTTTTATGATCTTTCTCGTGATATAAATTTTATAACCCTCAATGCATTATTTTAAATGCAAACGTACAAAAAGTTTAAAAAACAGCTTAAAAATTTAATTTATAAAAATCTAAGAAGAATTTTTGAAAAATCTTTCTTAGTGCACCCCTACACTATTAGAAGAATCGCCATGCAAAATTTCAGCCCTTTAGGTCCAGCGGTTTGGTCTGTGCGTTGTATGTCAGTCAGTCAGTCAGTCAGTCAGTGAATGAATGAGTCAGTTACGGAACTGTTTTATATATATAGATAAACATGTTAATTCTAGATTTAATAGTTATATTTAATAATAAGAATGAAAATTTCAATTATTTAATAAAATCCTTTTTTACTGCTCTTGTTTACTCGATATGATTTTGTTTTGTCTCACAGGTGTGTCCGTTAATGAGAGGTTTTACACTAATAAGTTTTAATTTAACAGAGTGTTTTCAGCTCGACATCAACTATCCTCAACCTATTAATTTTCAAACTAAATATATGCTGGAAGTCCTCATTGCGTTAAAAAAAAATATTTTATTTGTTCGCCTCACTGTCTTTTCCATCTGTGTTGTGATGCGCCGACATATTTGTCTCAATTTTAAGGCAGGAAAGAATTAAGAGCAATCAACCTGAAACCAGACAGTGAATAGCACAAACCAAGGTGCGCACACTTGACATCTAAGACTCGGGGGATCCTTGTCGTTAACGTATCGGTATTCGGTAATGACTTTACTCTGTTCGAGCCCCGACAAGCAGCAATGAATGGTTTCGTGTTACCGTCGGGTATGGGCACGTTAAATCTGTAACTCCCTCTGTGGAGTTTTTAGGGGTGAGAGGGAGGTATTTACAACACAAATGTCGCCCCTTTAGGTGTTCGAAGAAAATTGAGGTTGCGCCAGGTGGTGATGTTAATTTACTTATATAAATGTTAATTTACTTATATAATGTAAGTAAATTAACATCACCACCTTACTCATATATTATGTTAATTTACTTATATAATTTACTTATGTTAATTTACTTATATAATTTACTTATGTTAATTTACTTATATGTACTCTCATTACAAACAACCAATAATTAAGAGGTGTAGAATGGGCGAATGCCAGATGACAAAATTTCCTGTCGCAATGGAAGAAAAATGTTTCTCATCTATATTTTCGAACATTAAAAAAGTACGGTTGTTTAGGAACGTAAACAAATATTCATTCCTAATGAATTGAAACAATCAAGGAATTTTCTAAATTATTATATTACTGTTTAAGTCTGTTGGGTAGCAGCAATATTAGATTCTATCAGTTCAATTTTAATCTATGGAGAAATTTTTCACAATGATTGTCGACTTGAATTAATTTTTTTTAAAAATTGTAATCCGTAATAGAGAGAGCGATGTTTTACTGGGGTGTCTTCGTCATTCTTTAAAAGAAATACAAATGGTATTATTAAATTTGAAGTATCTGGAGAAAATATGTACTATACTGTGTTTTAAACACAAATAATTTCCTTTGGGGAACGAAACAGCAGAATAAAAAAATTCTCTGTCATGGAGTACAATTAAAAAAAATTCAGGTAGTCTCTTCTAAAGAAATATTCCGCGGGTTATTAACGTGGGATTATTTATCGTTGTATGTATCGTTGAATAGATTACTTATGGTCGTAGGATTACTTACGTATCTTTTGTCTGTATATATGTATATATGTGTTATGTATATATGTATCTATACATATGTACGTATGTCTATATATTCATATATGCATGTCAAAATTTTGACAAATGTTGGTACTTTTCTGTTTAACTGTTTTCTGCTTGTCCAAGCAATACAGACTGGGTTTGGCACGCTGCCAAAATTATATCTCGCGAGGTACGGATGGATGGTTTTAGCGTCTGAAATTTTCCTTTCCGGTGGACCGTTATGAAGGAACGTAATCCTACGTTAAAATCTCGGAATCCAACTAGACAATCTTCAAAAAAAATATTTCTGGTAGTCTCTTCTAACGAAACTACCGCGGGTTATTAACGCAGGATTACTTATCGTTGCTTACCTCTTTTTTTTTGACGCATTTTGGTACTTTTATGTTTAACTGTTTACTTATTATTGACCTTTATTGAGGAAAGTAATCCTACGTTAAAAATACTTCATAGGTTCACACTGAACTGAACGAATCCAGTATGGCTACTCCACAACAGTCTTAACAGCAACTGCATGGCATGCGAGAATTTAAGATATATTTGAAATTTTTCAACACTGCTTTACTTTTATGTGAGATTCTCTTCCATAATATATTTCCATTAAAGGCAGAAATTCTACCCTGGGTAAAACAATAATATAAAAAACGTTATACATCGCTGCCAGTAATTTAAATCCAGTCAAGTTCCTATGCAGTACTTTTTCTCGTTAGTAACTATTTCGCGATACAATTTTTTTTTTCAAATTTTAAACATCACGTGAAATGAATTAAAGTTCATTTCCCATTTTTAGCGAAACTAATAATATTATGAACACCACAGTCCACAACCGATAAAACACGGCATAAAAATTCCCGCTTCTGTTATCTAAGACTTTTTCCCCTCTCCTCTCGAAACTAAAGGACTGTACGGATAAGAAAATGAATTTAAGGGGGCACATACCTTTTAAAGGCCAAGAGACTCGACAAACATATCCCTACTAGAAGATAACCCGTCATTTTGGCGTCATAATACTAATAATGACGTCATAATGGGAAAAAGTATATGAAAGTTAAAAAATATCCCGAATTATCTAACAATATTGCATTTAATCCACACCTTGTAAAAGCAAACCATTTCATTATTTTTTATTTATTTATTTTTTCATGCGATTGGAGTAGTAGACTGCCATCCAACCCGTCATTTTGACATCATAATACTAATAACGACGTCATAATGGAAAAAGCATATGAAAGTTAAAAAATATCCCGAATTATCTAACAATATTGCATTTAATCCACACTTTGTAAAAGCAAACCCTTTCATTATATTTTATTTATTTTGTTTTTCATACGATTTTAATAGTAGACTGCCATCCAACCTGTCATTTTGACGTCATAATACTTATAATGACGTCAAAATGGAAAAAGTATATGAAAGTTAAAAAATATCCCGAATTATCTAACAATATTGCATTTAATCCACACCTTGTAAAAGGAAACCCTTTCATTATTTTTTATTTATTTATTTTTTTCATGCGATTGGAGTAGTAGACTGCCATCCAACCCGTCATTTTGACATCATAATACTAATAATGACGTCATAATGGAAAAAGTATATGAAAGTTAAAAAATATCCCGAATTATCTAACAATATTGCATTTAATCCACACCTTGTAAAAGGAAACCCTTTCATTATTTTTTATTTATTTAGTTTTTCATGCGATTGGAGTAGTAGACTCCCATCCAGTTTTTTACAGCTCACTACGCGATATGAATACTTGAGCTACTTGATTCATTCACATTCAAGTTTGTTTACTTTCAGAATTCATCGCAAAAGTAAACAGATTTTTAAAAACTGTTAAATATACAGCTAAAAACATCCAATTTTTTTAGTTCTGAATGTTTTATAGAAAAATAGGCTGAACAAACGTGATTTGATGGAGAAGATATTAGTTTTTAGGTAAGAAAAAATTCTGATCCACATCTGAAATTGAAATTAAGCCTAACCGGCATTTTGTTTACTGAGGGCTTCAATTGAAAGATGAGTACAGCCCGGAAGAGTTATACAGAGACAAAGGCTATTATGTATATATAATTTTCAATCATCGGTAGTTACTAAAATATAAATTTATTCAGAAATAGGAAAATTTTACTGTGAGTTAAACACTCTTTCTTTATAAATATGGCTCTCAGTTTTTTCTAGCTTAAAGAGACATTTTTTTAATTGTTTAAAATTTTAACCATTGTTTTTTTCAGTGTTATATCATTTTGCACACGATATCACCAAAACAGTTGGATAGAAAACCATGAAATTTTATACGGGCAATATAAACAAGTATCATTAAAATGACCTACTATTATGTCATTCCGGTTAAAAAAAAATTAATTACAGTAAAATTTATCAAAATATTTTTCGAAATTAAAATTTTATTTAAACGTTTTTTTCTCTATGAAGAACTAAGAATTTTGATTTCAAAGTTGTTCATTTTAAAGATATATTTTACGACATGATTTTAAAACTTAAAAAATATGTATATTAATTAATATACGGACCCAAGTCCACGCGCATTGCCACACCAATGAAAAAAACAATGCTTGAAATTTTTAAAATTAAGAATATTTCTCTTCAAGCTAGAAAAAATTGAGAGCCATATTCATAAAGAAGAAAAATTGTTTAACTCACAGTAAAACTTTCATATCTCTGAATAAATTATTTTAGTAAATACTGATGATTGAAAATAGGGATAATATGTTTCTAGAGTCTCTTGGCCTTCAAAAGGTACATATCTCCTTAAAAAGTCTGTCGGCAATATTCCTCGAGGAAATTCGCTTTTTAAAAAAGACGTCTGCTAATTAAAACATTTCTTATAAATATATTTGTGAAACCCAATCTAGAAAACGCAATAATTTAAGAAAAATGTGAAGGCAGCAATGAGAGAGAGGAAATCGGCATGTTTAACGTCTGAGTAGTTCCTTTAATAAGGATTCCGTGACTTTTAATCTAGGAAAGAAATAAATGTTTATGATGCAGTTAATCTGGGCATAAATATTGTAGAAAGAATTTTTCAACCGTTAGTCTTACTGGAATTCGATCTGATGAGGTAAATTCATTGGAAAATTGTAAAAAAAAGCATGATATATTGTGTCAGGGGTATTTATTTTTATACGTCCCATTGTGAGAAGAGAAATAATCTATTCTAAACGATTTTTACTGATTAATATTTCAGTATAATCATTAAATCATTCGTAAGAAAGAAACCTTGCCATTCAGAATGTGTTTCTTGTTTCGAAATTTTTTGAATACGGCTGTTGTGACATTATTTAATAACTTAAGTTCACAGATAATTTTTTAATATGAATGTTCGTTGACTAAAACCGCACTTATCTTGTTTTACACTTCGAAACTTTTTGAATACGGCTGTTGTGGCACGATTTAATAATTGAAGTTTACAAATAATTTTGTAATATGAATGTTCCTTGGCTGAAGCCGCACTTTCTCATGTTTTACACTTCAAAGTTTTGGTGATAGAAAAAAATTTACTGTTGTCAGAAAATTACGATGCAAATTAACGTCTGGAAATAATGCAAACAAGCCACAGATATAAATCTGTGCATTAGATTTAAATTCACCACACGATTGCTCCTGAAATCGGCTAAATCAACCCATAGGCTGTGTTTAGCTTATTAACAGTAAGTACAGAAAATTTTGGTTAGGAATAGGTATACATAAAAATGAGAAACTAGAAGATAATATATATGTATGCAAGTAAATTTTAAAATACCATACATAATACGTACGTATATACATAGTTCTACATACGCACACATACGCACACACACTTTTCTGAAGGGTTTTCTGAGCAATCGGTATGAAATGTACAAATTAGGTCTGATTGATTTCCCTGGGCGTGAACTTCTCTATAACCTGATTCTGTTATACTGTCATTATGCTGCCGATGAGTTAAACGTTTTCAGTTTGATTAAATGATATTATTAGGGTGTAATATTGTCTTTCGTTACACAAGAACTCGACAGATAGAACATTACATTTCAAACAGATAAAAGGAATAGCAGAGTAAAACCTGAATAGATTAATAAGTCTAATTTAACAAACAACCGAACGACTGCATATACTCTACTTGAGTGGATGGGGGACATTAGATAGTGATTTGTGAAATTTTTACTTCAGAGATATGAAATTTTACATTTATTCATTAAAGTATAACTATATTAAATATCTTATAAAATTTTATGAATATTTTAAAAAATTGATATTTTAAAAATTGAAATTCAATTTTTTTAAATGTTCATTGCGATCCATTTCTTAACTTACCAATTAATTTTGCTTATAAATACATTTTGTATAGAGTTATTTATTACTTTGTGCTTTCGTTGAATAGTAGTTAAGGAAATATTTTTATGCTTATAGTCTGAATTTTCGTTAAATCTTTGTACTTTTCTACACTTAAGTTAAAATTTGATAATCTGAATGATGTCGACACCTAAAATGGATACATAACTTTATTTTTATGTATTACAGGAGTCTTATTATAAATTTTATAAAATTTTACCAAAAGTTATGACGCAAGGACTTTTTTCAAAGACTTGCAAATCTGGAAATTACTCGTTTTGAGAAAAACCCATTTACAATAGGTTTTTTCACCTACCTTTAATACTTACTTTTCTAAAGACACCAAGTTTTCATTTTACTATTCACTACATATTTTAAAATGCATTTTATGCCAATATTTACATATTTTATAAATTTACAAAAATTTCTAATTTTTATTCGATTTTTGGTAATTTGAAAGTCTATCATCCCCTAACGCGGGTAGAAATGTTGGTCGCAATGTTTTTACGGATTTATTTGATAGGTTTTGAGTTCCTTTTACAGGTCATATGGTTATTAAGGTGTAAATTAAGAAAAAAAATCCCATCTTTCTGTTGATGGAGTCACTTAAAATTCTAAAATAAATATTATATGCTTACTCTATTAAACGAGAATGTAAATCTCTGAAAGCCCTGTTAAAAAGTTTTAGACATACTCATCATTAAACCACAGTGAACAATATTTTCTATTTTAACAGATTAAATAATCTCCTCTTGGACACGTACGTGCCAATAATATTAAAACCACCCACGTACGAGGAACCTACTCATTAGCGACACATGTTATTATTTAAAACGTAATAAGCCTTTCTTTAATGCCTCCTTTCAACCATACATTAGTTACTGTTACAATGTATGAGGGAAAATCCTTATAATATGCATATGATTACGCGTCGGGGTTATAAGAAAATTTCATAAATGGTTTCCAGCGCATTGCATAGTACCACACTATCGGCTCATCAGGTATTACGGAGAATTCTTTGACGATAATGCGTTCAAAACAATTGAATTTCTTGATGGGTGCATTAGCAATTGCGAGTAGGGGAGGAGTTAAAGTTCTGAAGACTTCACTCTCCTGTTTAAATTAGATTTTCTAATGTGTCGATAAATAGCGTGACCCTCTGTTCATCTGGATATCATTACAAGGAATGCATAGTAATTTATACCTTCACATTTCTCAAGTACATGCGAATTTGATATCTTAAAGAAGGACATCGTAGGTCACTATTGATACGCTGAAATAGTATGACTTTTGTAAAGAAATTCTATGTTTTTATATCTTTTATTGATTCGAAAGATTTTTAAAAAAATTTTCGACATGTAAAAGTATACAGAATTCTTTGTGAAGTTTTTATTTTTAGTTTTCAACTGAATAAACATTTTGATAGAAATCTGTAAACTTTTCTACCCTATCGGTGTTTTTGCATTTTCCCCACATACTTTTAGCGAAAGTCATTCGCTATTATTCGAGATTAAGATAATGCTAAGATATATTTATCAAAATCTACAAATCAATTTACACTGGTAATATTCCACAAGACTAAAATGCGATGTTAATAAGCTTGAAATTAAAAACAACTGAAATCCTTAATCAATTGTTTAGACTGTGCACATCAGCCGTCTTATTAAATGTTCAAATAGTATCTACAGTAGTAACAAGACATTTATAACAAATAAAATAGCCTCCTTCCTGTTTTTCTAGCTCTTCGAGCTTATGAATTTAAATTTAACTCCTGAGTTATTGAAGCTTTACTTCGTAACATGAGCGACCGAGTTATAATTAAAAACAAGCATTATTCTCATGTTTTCATAATAGATACATGTGCTTGGTATGCTTTACACTTGTCAACACGCAGGACTTTTTGAGTAAATGTTTAAAACCTAGGTACGTTTTCAATCTGATGGCCGCATACCTTGCTGACTACCTTTGTTCCCTATATCTATTACACTGTTCGCCGTGATGCACTACTAGCTGTATTCCCCCGCCTCAAAACCAATCTGAACTAATTTTAATTGCCCGACTCTCGTATTTGATACTTCCTGTATTCAATGCCTCTTCATTGGTGACAATATCATTTAAACTTTATCCAGAAAAAGGTGCCAGTATATAGAGAAAAGCTCACTTCTACCCACACTTGGGTGTATATAATTTGAAGTGGCACTCTAAATGAATTTGATACAAACACAGTTTATACATGAAACAATATTTATTGAATTCGTTGCACATATAAAATTTTCTTTTACAGCAATAAGCATACGTACTACTTATATGGAATATATATATTAGCATTCAATAAAACTACACTTTGTACTACACTTTCTCACAATCCAGCAGAGAGTCAAACCAGCAGTACTGCCACGTAAACTTTGGGCCCCCTAAGCACTAGCGCAGCATAGCAACTGGAGCTGCTTTCCTTGTAGCTCCCTTAACTCGCTTATCTATCAACCTTAACAAAACCTTCTTCTTCAACCTCTGTATTAATCAAGCTGCTTGGTATTTATACCAAGCGCGTATGCCGAAATTAGCATATCTCAAGCAGCTTCTTTAATTCATTCACTCAAAGGTTCGATTCTTGTGAATCGAATCTTATGTATACCTTACAAGTACTTCAGCCGACCGAATAACGTCAAAGAAACGAAAAACATTGAAAGCAAGAAACCATAAAGAAATTATTGTGGGACACTAAAGTCAAGATCCCACAGCCCTAGTAAAAAAGAACAGGGTGCAAATGTATGCATCTGAAAACACAGATACAATTTTGCTTTTAAAATTACGTCCCTGCATTGGCTCTCTCGAGCATGAAAATTCTAACAGTCCAATAAAGATAAGAAGTATCTCCAGGAGAGGAGAGCTTCTTGGAGTAAAAGGAGGCCCGGGCGTCCTGGAGAGCAGAACAGTTCCAGACATGCTCGCCAGTCATGTCAATATGTTCACCACACAAAACACAGTCAGGGGAGTCACTGAGTCCGAATCGGTGAAGATGTACCTGAAGATAGTCATGTATAATCAACAATCTAAAAGACGAATCTCCGATAGCCTTAAGGAGGATCCTAACAGATACAAATGTAAACTTAACGAGTAGAACACGACTAAGAAACACCTAAAGAAACATGTGTTTTCATACAATGAGATTAAAAGGTATGATTCTCTGGTACAATTTACGAATGCATTTCATGTTTTTTTGGCTAATTCTTAAAAATTAGGAATCTAGAAAATTTTTAGGAAATAAGCATAAAAAGTTTGATGACACATACAAAAACAATCATATGCAATCTATGCAACTATTTACAAAAACCAAAGAAATGTATATAAAGCACAAGTGCTCAGCAGACAGAGAAACTGTAACTCAAACGTTACAAGAATTTTAGCTGCATCAAAATAAAAAAGATTTTGTAGTTAAATTTTTAAATTCATTCATTCCCGTAGATAGTACGACATCCTTAGGTAGGCCTTTGTGTCCTCTAAAACATTTATTCAGCTGCCATTAATTTTTTAACAGCTTTCCCAGTTCACAGAATTATTTTTATGTATTTATTTGGTCATTGAAATCGTTTTCGATAAGGTGAGTTAATGGGAATGATAAGTCGATGCAGTCAAGTGTTCCCTTTGTCGATAGGTTTATCTTTGAAAACTTTGCATTTTATATCTGCAAATTTTATATGTGTGTTGCACTTTATATCAGTTTATCTGTGAAAGTTTTGCAATCAAAATCCCCTTTAAAAACATGCACAACAAACTTCACTCTGTTGATTTTAATAAATTTGATTTCATTATTTTACCTGTCGAAGATAAATTATTCATTATGATTTAAAAATAATTCCCTTCAAATCAATTGAAGTTTTAAAATAAAATTGTTATTCGGCTATACACACATTTAAATTAAGATGTTCATATTATTAACCTTTTCCCTACGTGGTGGGATAGCATGCATACCAAGAATACGGGACAAAGTGTGAATATATATATATATGTGTGTGTATACATATAACTATCTATCTGTCTATCGCTCCATATATATATATATATATATATATATATATATATATATATATATATATATATATATATATATATATATATATATAACCACCTTAATGGCCGTTCTTACAAAGGGGGTATCAAATTTCCCGTTCTAAGGAGGGTTTCGAAAAAATGGGTCCCGTAAGCTAAAGGTTAAAATGTGTTAATATGAAATAAAAGATAGAACCATTTAATCAGGTAATTGTCAGAGAAAACGCTTTGCTAAATTAACAAATAATTAGAAAAATAGGTAGTTTTTTTTAGGATAAACAAATTTTTTAGGAATCACAAATTGTAGAAAAAATTTCCCTTATATAGGGATAGAAAATAATTTGATAAGACCAATGTGGTTTGATTCAGAAAAAAATCCTCTTCACGCTTTTTGATTCGAATTGTTCCCTTCACAATGAATACATAGAATTTTTCGGTTTGACATGTAAAAAATACTATGTTGAGGCATGTTTGATACATGTTAAACCAATATACTTATATTATGCCTCTTTTCAGCGGTCTAACAAGAATTCAGAGAAAACAACACCACGGCTTGTAATATGCAAATGATTACACGCTCCATCAAAAAAGAAAATACTGTAAGAGATTTCCGTCACACTGTAATTCATCCTTAATAGCTCATTAGCTATGACGGTGAATTCATTATTGACGGAAGTACTTTCTGAATAATTAATTGAATTTGTTAATGAATAAAATAACACAAAATGGGAAAGATGAAAATATTACGCTCACCCATATTTTCTTCTCTTTAAATTAGTTTCATTGATGTACAGAAAAAGAATGTTGCCCTTGAAGATTAGGATCTAATTATACTTCGCATAGGGATATTGTTCTCGCTTTTATTTGCCGATCATTACAACAATCATTCTTGCTCATATATAAAACAATCATAAAACATATAAGTAAAGGAAAATGATCATTCGGAAAAAAATTCCTTATTAACACACACCATATAATAAAGGGTGAGCCAAAAGTTCGTAAAAATTTTAAAAATTCATAAAAAAGGAAGAAATCACGATAAAGAAGTGCGGTTTGCAAGAAAGGGCTCACAAGGAAGTCGTATTTTTTAGCAGTCAAAAAATGTTTAATAAAGTTTTTTTAAAAGTTTCTTAAAAAAGTTTCTTAAAAAAGTTTTTATAGAAGTTTTTAAAAAAGTTTAAAAAAAAAAGATTTTAAAAAATTTCAAAAGTTAAAAAAGTCCACGGTAGATGGCGCTGACATGCAAAAGATTCAGCAGAATTATGTAAATCAATCTTGCAATAAAAGACCGTGATACCCGAGATTTTCTAGGATCGGCCACAAAGTGGAAGACCCTCGTCGGCGGAGGACTGCATTAATGCGGTGGAAACCGTTATGAATAATATGGCGGCGGATAATAATATGGATATATAATATGGATAATAATATGGATAATATTATGGATATATAATAATATGGCGGATAATAATATGGCGGCGGATAATAATTATGAATAATATGGGGGAGTAGCAATGCTCGCAATTCTGGATCAGTGACACTACCAGTGACTTTTTGAATTTGCTGCTAAAATAAATCCGACCTCCTTGTGAGCCTTTTCTTGCAAACGCACTTCTTTATCCTAATTTCTTCCATTTTTATGAAATTTTAAAGATTTTACGAACATTTGGCTCACCCTGTATATATGTGTGTGTGTTTTGTTTGTTTGTGTATGTGTTTGTGTGTATATATTCTTTAGTAAGCTGAATTTTTTTGCAATATAATAATAAATGATATTTATTTCTTTTTAACCGTTTAATAATTTATCATTTCCTATCTTAATATCCTTGTGTAACCTACTATTTCTATCTTGCAAGCCTTTATTTAATAAAAATTCCTCTAAAATCTATCCTTCCAGCATGACATGGCATCTCCAGTATTAAAACTTCTTCCTTATCTTTATGTTTTTCCTTTGAAGCCTATTTTAGCTCGCCTTTTCCCGTGTTTTTAGAATTCTATTGAAACTGAACATGTAACTTAATAAGCATGCATAGTGCATTTCCCAGCTTTCCTTTAAATATTGGATTTCGTTCTTTCTCTCGGTAAAATAGAATAAAATGCTGCTTCAAGCAGTTATCTGATCTGTAAAAAATAAAATTTAGGGGTAACTCAATAACTTAATTTTTATCATTATCTCGTAATTCAAAATTAATGAAAGGTGACAACATACCCTTATCTAGTTAACATACGTGTTTAGTTTGACTAAATTTTGTAAATTTGTTGGGAGCAAATTTTCTTTTAAAATCAATTGCAGGAAGAGGAAGTTATCACTTTTAAAAATATATTCGATTGTAATGATGCATCTACTGTCTGCAAATAAGTCATACAGTTCAAGTTGAGATGTATGAAAACAGTTCAAGTTTCTTTGAATATTTCCCTAGTGTTTCAAACTACTAGAAAGGTTTGAAAATTATTCCTTTTCTTACAAGTGGCAGGAAATTAAATTCCATTGATAGAATGATGAAGGTCCAGTACTAGTTTGCTTAACTGTCGTTACAAGCATTCAGTGTCGACTAGCATCGTAACACAGGAGACATCCAGGTGGCAGTTTCAAGTTCTACCACACTAACGGCTGAATGCCTTTCGTTTCTTGAATGAAGCGCCCACTATTCACTTGTTCTTGTTGGCCTTCCTTGATCATGAGAATTTCATGACTTATGCAAAGGAAGAATATCATATAAAATGCTTCATAAAATGTTGAGGGAGAAAGATTCATTCTACCACGGTTCAACTACGGCAACACCAAAAAATAATGGCGTTACTGAAACTGCTATTTGCACTTTATGTAATCTTGAAGATATGACTGGAGTCCATCTTAGATTATAACCGTTTTCAGCGAAGTATTGATTCTTCCTAATATTGATTCTTCCTAATCATAATATTTATCAACACTCTTAAGATACAATTTTTATTGGACTGCCTGTCGCTATATGGTCGCAAGACTCGGACATAGGATAAAAAGAAAATCATTCGAAAGTTACTGAAATTAGTGATCTGAAGTTAAGAGTATGAAACAGTGAAGTGACTGACTCAGTTAAGTAACGGAAGAGGCTGAAATGATCGGCTGTTTGAGATTAAATGGAAAAAGCGTTTCATTTTACTACAGCGAAATGAAGGTCTGAAGTCAGTTAGAGAATAAAGTAGAATGAGAAAACTATAGAGTAATTTGAGAGCTCTTGTAATGGCTATTGTCAAAACTCGTAATGCACGTTTTATTTACATTTCATGGTTTTTAATTGTCTATTGTATATAAGAAAAATCAAACAAGCTTCAAACCTCTCAAATTATCTTAAATTGTCTTTTGTTATTAAACTTTTTTATTCATCAAATTGTTGGGGAATATAATACACTCTATCGTAATCTATATATATAAAACAGTTCCGTAACTAACTGACTGATTGACTGACTGACAGACCGATAACGCACAGACCAAACCACTGGACCAAAAAGGGTTGAAATTTTGTACGGTGATTCTTCTTATAGTGTAGGGGTGCAGTAAGAAAGATAAAAAAAAATCCTCTTAGATTTTTTAAAATTAAATTTTTAAGCTATTTTTGTAACATTCTTTTAAGTGTGCATTTAAAATAATAATTTGAGGGTTATAAAGTTTATATCAAGAAAAAGATCATAAAAATTCCTTTAAAATGAAATCTTTTTCGAATCTTTACCTCCGTTTTCTGATATTTGGTGAAATTTTAAATATTAATGTTTAGAATTTAATTTATTAAATTCCGATCACGTGGTTGGTTTCTTTTCTTTTGTGTTACTTTAAGCTTATTTTGAGGCATGTGCATAACAACGGAATAAATTGACAAAAAATCTTTTTTTTTTTCTTTCTAATGTGGCAGACGATTGGTCATTATCCAAAAAAATATTAAAATACAGTCTAAAGTATTACGTCGTACTGCTTTATCAGCATCCAACAATCGTAGTACCTGATGATTGTAAGGTATACACAAGATTCGATTCACAAGAATCGAACTTTTGAGGGAATGAATTAAAGAAGCTGCTTGAGATATGCTAATTTCGGCATACGCGCTTGGTATAAATACCATGCTGCTTGATAAGGAGGTTGAAAAAGGTTTTGTTAAGGTTGATAGATAAGCGAGAGGGAGCTACGATGTAAGCAGCTCCAGGTGCTATCCTGCGCTAGTGCTTAGGGGGCCCAAAGTTTACGTGGCAGTACTGCTGGTTTGACTCTCTGCTGGTTTGTGAGTATTTGCAATGTGCATTTTTATTGAATGATAATATATATTCCGTACAAGTAGTACGTATGCTTATTGCTGTAAAAGCAAATTCTATATGTGCAACGAATTCAATAAACATTGTTTCATGTATAAACTGTGTTTGTATCAAATTCATTTAGAGTGCCACTTCAAATTATATACACCCAAGTCTGGGTAGAAGTGAGCTTTTCTCTATATGATTCTATCGTTCTTCGGGCGCGATGCAATCCCACGTCGCACGGAGAAGTGCAGATACGAGTTAGTTTAGGACTCTACGGAGCTACCGGAGTTAACGCCACATGGCGAGATTCCAGGCCCCTATGTCCATTATCACTCTTAGCCCAGGCCATCGCCTGGTTTCCATCCGAGACTGCGCGGAAGTGGTGACAAAAGACGTTTTGAGGGTGCTACGGTGACTCCCTCAGCGGATACAACTCCACCAGGGGCCTCGCAGTTGCGCTCTCCGTTACCAGGAGTCGAGATCCTTACAACGGACCCCGATGTCCTGGGAGCTAGCCACACCAACCCAACTCCGGCCCTCGGCCTTAAAATACAGTAAACGAAATGTTCCTCAAAATGTACTATATTAATTGTACTATATTCTTTAGCATTTTCTATTATATTTAATTCGAATATTTTCTTCTACACTATTTTGTCTATAAAAATACCCGTTGCGATTTTTTTTACAAATATATTTTTTGAGGGCATTAATTACATACATTGACCGTTGTATTTATTATAAATATTTTTTGTGTGTTTTTGGCATTAATTGCATAAATTGACTGTTGCAGTTATTTTGAATGTACTCCGTAGCGAAGCACTGGTATTCAGCTAGTCCTAACATATATTCAAATGAAGACATTGAAATAAAGAAAGGAATTTAAATGTTCCTGAATTTTATAAGACAAACGTATTAAGCCGCTATATGTATTATTCAAAACAATAGAAGGTTTAGTGACGCTATCATGGTACAATCGCTGAACTCCTTGGACACAATATATAGCTAGTATGTCCTTTTTTTTAGTGAGGAACTATGGAAGATACCGGAGGGTGGAAGCTTTTTGCCTACAGGATTAATCAAAAGTGCTAACAACAGTCGATAAAAGTTGATTTATATTTTGCTCTTAACGTGTTGGACTTTGAACTGAAGTGTACCCTTGTGAAGATTCATAATATTGTACTACAGCTTTTTTAACCACGACTTACTAGGTAACGCGGATAAATCCCCAATTTGCTAGCTCCTTTAAATCTATGCATAGCATTTTAATATCGTCTGAAATCACCCGGTAGAGTTTCTCTTCGGGTAGATATCAAGTCTGCATCATGCAAGCATGATAGCTGAAGCTATATAATTGCACACTTACCTTCATTGTATTTCCTTTTCATCGTAGTATACTAGTATATCGACATTTCGACAACGATAAAGATAAAACTTTGATTCTCATTCTTGGTCACTCCGGAAAATCCAGTTTTAGAGAAGAAATGAAGGGAAAAATTTCAAATCTGCCATAAAATTTAGTAATACAGAGGCTGTTCGCACATTTTTTAGACGATTTTGGTAAGCGGTAATAAAAAATCGTTTGCTGCAAAAGAAATAATTGCAATTGTACTATGTTTTTAAAAGTCAAAATTATCGTCTGCGGATTGAAAGTTTTATTTTTATTCAAAATGGCGTTTTTAACAAAGCAGTGGTTCGAAGGCTACATTTATGCTTTTTCCGAAGAGAAATATGCTTACTCCGTTATCCAAAAACGATGTGAGAGTCATGGTTTTGTGATATCTAAAGCATCGATAGGTAATATCGTCAACAAGAAAGGAAAAAAACGTCAAATTGGAGCCTCAATTGGGACAAAAATTCCAAACAAGTATCCAAGGAAAAAACGGACATTTTCGACTATTGCAAAAGTACGTTGTTTAATGTTAAAAGAAAATCCCCCTAGTCAAAGGACAGTTGCAAAATCATTAAAATGCTCGGTGGCCACTGTATACAAAATGATAAACGTTGATTTAAATCTTAAGAAAGCGAAAAAAACGCGATGTGCATCGTCTTCTTCCAAATCATATCGCTGAACGCAGGACACGCTGCAGAATTCTATATGAGAAACACTTATCCAAAGAAAAATGGAAAACAATTGTCACAATAGATGAATCATGGGTGTATTTAAATGATTGCAACAAAAAAAGAGCCATTTATTATCATAAAAGGGGAGAAAGAAATTGTACATGGTTCAAAGAATGGAAAGAAAGTTTTTCTAAGGGATTCGTGATTGTTGCTGGTTTTTCTTATAATGGCAAGTTAAAAATAAAGAGAGTGGCAAAAAAATGTCAAGATTAACTCCAAATACTATCAGGAACGTATTTTATCGCCAATTTTTCTGAATGAAATACCATCGCTTTACTCACAGTGCCATCAATCTTTGAGACTCCATCGGGTCAAAGCTAGCAGTCACACATCAAAATCCACTGGAAATTTCCTAAAAGAAATGGAACGAAAAACTGGTATCAAGTCCATACCCTTCGCTGTTATCCCTACTAAATCTCCCGATGTATCACCTATGGATTTTTGTGCTTTCGGACTTTTAAAATCTGCATTATCCAAAAAGGCGTCCCAAAACCCTTACAGGACTCTGGAAAGCTGTTCAGGAGGAATGGGATAGAAAAACTCTTCTGACACTTCAAAAGGCATTATTATCTTGGAAATTGCGGTGTCGAAAGATAGTTCAGAATGAGGGATGTCAAATAGAACATTTAAAACACAAGAATTTTATGTAATTTAGTTTTGTGAATACAATATACATCGTCTAAAAAATGTGTGAACAGCCTCTGTATATGTGACATCTTTCATCTTATATTGTACTCAATATCAAGTCTTATTATAGTTTAACGAGGTGTGTTAGAGAACATTACATTCTCATTTTATGCAAAACTTACTTTGAATACTAAACAGTATAACAATTCATTCTCTTTGTTTCATTTCTTATTCAATTTTTGTCTTCATTTTTAAACAACTGACCACATGGGAATTGGAGCTTGAGATATACTGCTCTCGGGACAGGTAGTTTGCTGTATTTTATATAACATGGAACTTAGCATTCACTAACTCATGCTAAATACCTCTTTAAATACTGGTTTTGTTACATAGTAAAAATGGGCATGCGGAAAGGAAAAGAATCTCGAGATTTTGTAGCATGAGATAATGAATAGCTTCTTAACGTAGTTTTATGGAATTATTTTTTTTCATAGGGTTTCAAAGAGAAATGTGTTTTACCTCTTATTTCTTCCTGTAATTCACTCAGGAAGCGAAGCGTCTCCAGTTACGTCTACAGTTCATTTCTCTTCACGAAAAGAAACTTGAACCCGCACTAAGAAACAATTGCTATTTTATCTCCTTAACACTGTATGAACAAAGTTAAAATGATATCATTCGAAAGAAATTTCTTTCGGGATATTCTGAGCAAAGCGTAAATAGAGGTATTTTTTTATATCTCTCTTACAGTGAAAATGTAATTTAATATATTCTCACTTTTAGAACAGTAATAAAGCTTAGGTAATGTTACACAGTTAATAATTTATGGCTTTACATGAAACGCCTTTCCGTGTTCCGTGTAAAACTTTTTCGCATGCTGGGAAAATCTCGAAACTAGGAATTTATAGGGAGCCCATTAAAGTCATTTCATTGCGCAATGCATGAGAAGTTTTCTGTGAAATCTATCTATTTTAAACCCAATATTTGATTAATGATTTTACGCTTTTAATGCGACGGTGGACTTTCAGAACTCGTAGCCAAGTATACATGGGTTCTAAGCAGAATGTTTAAAGTTTACTTAAAGCTATTCAATTGTCTACAACGAGCCATTTTAATGTGTTAATTTCTGACTTAGAAAAATTTTGCATTCAATCTTCTTTACTTATTGGAATTTATTATTTCTCAATTTTTTCAAATCTTTTGTATATTTGAATGATCTTTCTGTCTTGTGATGCTAAGCATCATATACATTTTAAACTAACAGTTTTCGCTTCTTATACAATACATAGTTTATGTTTCAAAATATAAGTAACACATATCTAAATTAGGTTATACTGTATTGTAATGAGGAGTAATTTGAGAGAAACTTTGCACTTACTTATATAGCTATGATATTTTGAATAGAAAAACAAAGATTATTTAAACTTAACAAAACAAAAAATTTAAATGCAAAGAATATTTATAATACATGTTAGTTTTGATTCTAGGAAAAACAAAACCTTGCATATACAAATTTCTGCCATTCGTTAGAAAAAAACTTGTTTGAATGGGACCTTAAAATTTTGTTTTCTTCTTAAATATTGAATTTTTATGACTTAAGGATTTTTTAACGTTTAACGTTATATCACAAAATTCTGAAAATCATTATTTCACTTTAGTATATTCATGAGAAACAGTAAAATACAAATAATCATGTTGTTGTTTACATTGGACACATAAAAAAGATGGATAAACGAATTAAAACTTTGAAAAAAAAATATATTTTATTATATATAATTCATTCTCTTTAGTTTTTAACTATCTATCAAATAGTCGATAAATATAAATGATAATCGAATATTCCGTCTTCGAATAATTAAAAAAAAAAACATTTAAAGCCATAAATGTTATTTCAGTCTACATGGTTGTAATTTTCTAATCAATAATCTTATGTAAGTAGAACAGAATATAAACCCTACTGTTCAGAAATCGATCAAATATTAGATCGTAGAAATAAGCCCCAGAAATTTCAATAAAACCTTCACTTATTTTTTGCATAATTTATCCTTTTCTAAAATAAGTCTAAATGCTATGTTTGCCGCATGCTAAATTTATGCTACAAACATAATTTTTTAAGAAAAAAATAAAGTAATTTTAAATAATTAAAAACCTCATGTAACATTAATATTCAGTGTAATTCAATTTAACATTATTTTTTTTTTCCATTTAGCAACACTCATTTCCATATGTTGTTGTTGGTGCTAATGCCTCCTGGACCAAAGTGTTCCGAACTAGGTTCATATAGGTTTTGCGGCTGAGGAGAACTGCTCCGGCTTACAATAGCACCACAATTGTCGAAGTCCGTGCCACCTCAATATTGACCTAGCATCCCAACTGTCGACATCTGGGAGGATCGTATCCTCTCTCAGCCTCTCTGACCTCCTAGAGCAGGGGTGTCAAACTCGCGGCCCGCGACGAACATTTTTGCGGCCCGGCCAATATATTGGCACACAATAATATATAATAAAATAACCCACGCAGAATTATAATTAGATAGGAAGAATTCGCTAAGTGTTTTTTTAATTATACTCTTTTTTTGCTATTATTAAACAAAATGTGTATATTTATGTTGAATATACTGTAATTAGGAAATATGCTGTAAAAAAACCTACGTTTCTATCAATATTTTTTTTTTTTGCGGCCTACCTATAGTTAAACCTTGTTTGTTTGGCCCAAGTTAGCCTTTGAATTTGACACCCCTGTCCTAGAGAAACTTTCCGGTCTACAGATTTAACGTGTCCATATCGGGATATAAGCAAAGGTATTTAATGGGACTTGTCGGGATTCGATCGGAGCAACTTCGTCGCCGAAAGCCGACGCGCTACCACTTTTCTACCTCGGGCCCCTCATTTTCATATCCAATCCAAAAAATTTTATTTTTTAATTGTACGTCATCTAGCATTAGTTAGTACGTCATCTAGCCTAAAAGGAAAATTTATCATTTTCCTTTTAGGAAGATGATTTGTAGCAACCCATTTTTTTTAATGTTAGCTGTTTTGAAAAACATTTTGAAGAGACAATTAACATTTTTTTAAATCTATTTGCCATCATATAACTATTATGTTTAGTTTTGAGCCAATCGCCTTCAAATGCATGAAGAGGGAATAGTCCAGATTCACAGAAAATTTATTCACAAAAACATTGCACATCCTGAAAACACATACCCAGAGTGTTACGCAAAGTGTATTTTTATTCCATCCGTGAATGGCAGTAAATACATTCGAAACGAACTACAGGGTGGTCATAAAAAAACTTTGCCGATATATGGACCTCTAGCGGCTGTTCCGCTCAACTGACGAGCGAGATTTCAGATATAGCTCAGAGGTATGAACTCGGTATTCTGTGAACGGCAACAAAGTAGCGCTCACGGTTACGGTTATAGGTACAGAAACCCGAAGTTTTCTAATGGCAACGCTCACTTTTTCCCGTCGCAAAATTTTCAGCGCATGTGAAAGCCCTAAACAGCACTGGAACGGTACGTGTATCACAAAAACAAACGGACGCGTTATGCACGCACAAAAAGAACAGCTCTATGAACGGCCAACAAAAACACGATCAGGGCTCACGGAGGAAATGTGCATATGACAGAGGTAAAACACCAATGACTGATGACAACACAGATTGGACAAAAGAAAACTTTTATTTGGATTACACATTTTCCACATGGGTGCCATCATAGGCCGTTCGCAGAGCTGTTTTTTCAGCGTGGATAACGCGTCCGTTTTTTGTGATACACGTACCGTTCCCACTATCTTTAGGGTTTTCGCATGCGCTGAGCATTTTGCGACGGAAAAAAGTGGGCGTTGCCATTCGAAAGTTTCGAGTTTCTGTACCTATAACCGTAACTGTGAGCGCCACTTGGTTGCCGTTCGCAGAATCCCATCCCGAGCTTATCGCTTTGAATAGCTATATCTGAAATCTCATCTCGATCGGTTGAATGGTACAGCCGCTAGAGGTCCATATATCGGCAAAGTTTTTTTTTTATGACCACTCTGTAGTTGATCTGTAGATGGTAGAGATATGAACTGCCGTCCAGAGCTGATAATGAAAGTGATAGTGTAAGCATGAATTAATATGGTTCAATCCTATGTGTGTAAAATTAGCAATGGATATGGGTTAAGAGTCATCGCTTGTTAGTTACAGTACTGTTACCTTTAGTGTTAGGATCGCCAGTAAGGAATGCTCTTTTGTTTCAGTTTATTAGTATAATATTTTGTCAAAACATATTTAGTAGTTAGTAGGGAGGTAATAAATCTTCTGATTGTACAATTACAATACAATTTCTTATTCTAGTATTAAAGGATTGTAGTAGAGCTACTGACATGTAAAAAAAAATCTTACTTTTATCCATTCCTTTATTTCCTCGAATTCAATTTTTGAAACACTGAAGAGTAAGAAAAATTTTATTGAAATGTTGGAATCTTCAATTGCTATCAATTTAGTACATATAAAGGAGTCTAAGCACTGAACAAGCGGGAGAGCATAACGTTAACAATAGTGTGTGTGTTTGGAAAAATATCTGGAGCTGAGCATTTAAATTAAGTATCACAGACTGCTATACAAATGCATTATTATCACGAATCCAGTCTCTTTCCCTTACACCTAGGGCAGTTAAAATGTTCTTAGATTGGAAAATTCTTTAAATCGGATAATGAGGAAAGCAATATACGTCGTTGCATAACTAAATGAAGAATACCTTACAAATAAATTTCTATTTTAACGTCAGTATTCATCTGGAGATATTACGTTTTAATCTATAAGAAATATATTTTTTGAAGAATTTTATAAGAAATATACTATATATTTTTTGTAATTCAATAGTATGGTACGTCTCAAGTAGTTTAAACATTTTCTGAAATGTATGTCTTTAAAACAAAAGAACGAATAATTAATTAATAGGAACCAAAAAATATCGTATTAAATTACTGTATTGAATTACATTACATTTATTGCATTCATTACATTAAATCGTTGATTAGGAAGAATTTATAAGCTCATTAAATTATGATATTGTATGAAAGTATTTCTTTCAAATGTGAAATATAATATTTATAAACATTATAGATATGATTCCTAAACACCCTTTTATGTAGTTTCAATTTGCAATAGATCGTACTGTACCCTCAAGGCTTTTTATCGCGCCCGCTAGTTTTTCTAGGAGTTTTTTCTAGGGAAAAAATTGTATGGTGCCCTTGTCGAAGTTAGGGACGACATGTTTCTTAGAAAAGAGGCCAAGTAACAGGTGCAGAAAGTGACATTAATACAGAGACTGTTCACGCATTTTTTAGACGATGTATATTGTATTCACAAAACTAAATTACATAAAATTCTTGTGTTTGAAATGTTCTATTTGACATCCCTTATTCTGAACTATCTTTCGACACCGCAATTTCCAGGATAATAATGCCTTTTGAAGTGTCAGAAGAGGTATTCTATCCCATTCCTCCTGAACAGCTTTCCAGAGTCCTGTAAGGGTTTTGGGACGACGTTTGGATAATGCAGATTTTAAAAGTCCGAAAGCACAAAAATCCATAGGTGATACATCGGTAGATTTAATAGGGTTATCAGTGAAGGGTATGGCCTTGATACCAGTTTGTTGTTCCACTTCTTTTAGTAAATTTACAGTGGATTTTGATGTGTGACTGCTAGCTTTGTCCTGATGGAGTCTCACAGATTGATGGCACTGTGGGTAAAGCGATGGTATTTCATTCAGAAAAATTGGCGATAAAATATGTTCCTGATAGTATTTGGAGTTAATCTTGACATTTTTTTCCACTCTCTTTATTTTTTACTTGCCATTATAAGAAAAACCAGCAACAATCATGAATCCCTTAGAAAAACTTTCTTTCGATTCTTTGAACCATGTACTTAAATTTTTTTCTCCCCTTTTATGATAATAAATGGCTCTTTTAATGTTGCAATAATTTAAATACACCCATGATTCATCTATTGTGACAATTGTTTTCCAATTTTCTTTGGATAAGTGTTTCTCATATAGAATTCTGCAGCGTGTCGTGCGTTCAGCGATATGATTTGGAAGAAGACGATGCACATTGCGTTTTTTCGCTTTCTTAAGATTTAAATCAACGTTTATCATTTTGTTTACAGTGGCCACCGAGCATTTTAATGATTTTGCAACTGTCCTTTGACTAGGGGGATTTTCTTTTAAAATTAAACAACGTACCTTTGCAATAGTCGAAGATGTCCGTTTTTTCCTTGGATACTTGTTTGGAATTTTTGTCCCACTTGAGGCTCCAATTTGACGTTTTTTTTCCTTTCTTGTTGACGATATTACCTATCGACGCTTTAGATATCACAAAACCATGACTCTCACATCGTTTTTGGATAACGGAGTATGCATATTTCTCTTCTGAAAGAGCATAAATGTAGCCTTCGAACCACTGCTTTGTGAAAAACGCCATTTTGAATAAAAACAAAACTTTCAAGCCGCAGACGATAATTTTGACTTTTAAAAACATAGTACAATTGCAATTATTTCTTTTGCAGCAAACGATTTTTTATTACCGCTTACCAAAATCGTCTAAAAAATCGCTAACAGCCTCTGTGAGAGGGAAATAGAGAAAACAAACAGCATGAGTACAGTATGGAAAACAGGCAACGAGTCTTGACCAGCTGTGGTTAATGAACTTGCCTGGGGAAACTAGAGATGAAGATATCTGGAGTGTAAGTAAAATACAAATAGCTAAGGGACCAAGAAGATAACAAGGAACGTTGTCCAGTACATCTATGGGAGGACAGATAGTTTTTTTGGGGAAAACTCTAGTCATGTGGAGGCTTTTTAAGGAGAAGTGCGTGTCGTTATCAACTATGGAGAGTGAATTTAATGCTATGACAGAGGCCACGAAGGAATTTATGTGGATTGATAGAATCCTAAACGAGTGTTATGCCAGAAAATTATTTTTTGGTGAGAAATTTAAGTCTATTCTATATATTGATAACACTGCTTGCATAGAGTTTGTCAAATCCCCAGTTGAAAACCACAGGAGCAAACTTATTGATGTCCGGTTATTTTTTGTTCGTGACTTATTTTATCAAAATATTTTTGACATAAAATATATAAAGAGTAAAGAAAATTCGGCTGATCCTTTTACCAAACCTCTGACCAGGTTCGAACTGAGACGTTTATGTGATGAAATTTTTTCATGAGTTTCTGGAGTTGTATGCTCACTTTGTTTCTTTTGAACTTTGAAAAGTACACCGAGTTTTTACTTGTTTTGGGTGGACGTTTTTTTCCCGTCTAAGGTCGCGGGTATGTTTTTTTTTTACTTTGGTAAATCCCTTCTTTGTTTATGGGACTGTCACGTTAATTGCTCTGTCTACCTAATCAATGAAATTTATTTAATGTAAATTTGTTTAATGTAAATTTGTTTAGTGCTCAGTGTTTCCTTATCTGAGTTGTTTTATTTGATAGATATACAGTGCAATATCTCAAAATAAAATTAAGAATTTGAAAATGTTATGATATACATTGATTGATATATTTCTTCTTAATGAGAAACCAATTTGTTTTATGTGTATGAATGAGTTTTTATGAGTGGGCGCCCACCATGTAATGGTATATGATAATGATTGAATGGAGTAATGTCCTAGTCATTATATGTTTTAACTCTTTCTTGTAGTTTGTAATTTGTAGTATTGTGTATATTGGTTTTTCAGACAGCAACTGTAAAAACAGAAGCAAGCACAAAATGTTTTGGTTTTGAATTTCTTTAATTTGATGTAGATCTTCGAACTTGAAAATCTGATATGTAAACTGTGATGGATTTATCGTCTCCCGTTGCTTGTTTCGTGTCGAAAAGACAAGTGGGGGGGGGGCATTTGTTAGTGATATGAACTACGAATTACTTTTGAGGGTCCGTTAATTGCTTGCCTTTCCGAAGTTTGATGTCATGTTTTACGTTTCCATTTTTACGAATCACCGACGCAAGTTTCATTTAGATTACGTCATGTTTGCCAAACTGCCGTGCGTCATATACACTGCTGGCCACCCAAATTGCAACACCAAGAAAGACAAGAGATACCACAACACAATTTATTTTGTAGATAACATGTTGACCAAGTATCAAATGATTAAATTTATAGACTTCTGTGAAGTGTGGTTCCTGCCAAAATCAGTAGCCAGAGTAGCCACCATTGTTAGAGATCACAGCTGCCACACGCCTCGGCATTGATTCAAAGAGACTTTGGATGAGTTCTTGGGGTACATCAGACCAAGCAACTTCCACACGTTGCCAAAGTTGATCTGCTGTGGCAGCTGGGGATGGAATCTGGGTCAATCGCAGAGCAACCATAGACCACATGTTTTCTATCGGCGAAAGATCCGGAGAGCGAGGCGGCCAGGGAAGCAATTCAATCTGGCGATTGACGAAGAACCGTTGGACAATGCGTGCCACGTGTGGTCGAGCATTATCCTATTGAAATATGGCTGTGGGCAAGCCCTGAAGGTAAGGAAGGACAACTGGCTCCAACACCTCGGAGATGTAGCGCTGGCTGTTTAAAGTACCGGCACTGCGTACTAGAGGTGTGCGAGAGTGATATCCAATACCGCCCCATACCATAATACCCGGTGCAGGACCAGTGTGGCGGTGCATAACGCAGCTGTTCAGCATCCTCTCTGCACGGTGTCTCCAGACTCGAAAG
This sequence comes from Dolomedes plantarius, assembly GCA_907164885.2. Taxonomy (NCBI): domain Eukaryota; kingdom Metazoa; phylum Arthropoda; class Arachnida; order Araneae; family Dolomedidae; genus Dolomedes; species Dolomedes plantarius. The sequence goes on along the minus strand of OU015495.1, from coordinate 172,188,900 downwards.
CGACTATCGTGGTGTTGCAGACAGAAGCGTGACTCGTCAGTAAAGACAATTTTATTCCATTCTGCCGTCCACATCCTTCTGTCATCGCACCATTGGCGGCGGAGACGTCTATGGTTCTGCATCAAGGGTAGACAAAGCAATGGACGTCTTGCGGACAGACCACTCTGCTGTAAACGGCGACGAATGGTAAGCGCAGACACTGGATGATGCGTTACAGACTGCATGTGCTGTGCTATGGTTCGTGATGTGACTGAGCGATCCGTCACTGCCATGCGCACAATTTGCCTGTCATCACGTGCAGTGGTGTGCTGAGGTGGATGCGATCGAACACGCCGGTCCGTCGTACCTTCATGCATCCAACGATCACATATCCGCATTACAGTTGTTTGGTTTCGTCGAACACGACTACCGATTTCCCTGAAAGATAATCCACAATCTCGGTAGGCCACTATCCTTCCTCTGTCGAACTCGGATACTTGATCAAAAGATGATCGCTGTTTTCGACGAGGCATAATTGATCGTTTTTTTGAAAAAACCACAAGAAAAACACAATTGCCGAACTTGAAATCGTCGAAATCTCCAAGCCTTAAATAGCGCTTTGAAGTGGCGCCACAGGCGCGTGTGATGTGCGTCTGCGCAAAAATTCTAATCATTTGCATATCTCACCTCCGCTAATGCATGTTGTAAATTTCATGTTATTTGTATGTTTCCTTCAGGGTGTTGCATTTACAGTGGCCAGCAGTGTAATTGAACGTCTTCAGACTCCGGTAGATGGTGTATTTCGTAGAAGTTACGTAGATCAACCCGATATTTGAATATCGGCTTTTGACATGAGTATATAAGCCTTGAACACATTCAGGAAAGCATCAAGGAGCTTGTGCTTGAGCTGAGGAGATAACTGAAAGTTGTATCAAGCCTGTCTAGCATAAGGTAAGTTTTGTATCATTTCCGTATTAGAGCTCTATGATAGTCTATCACAGTATAGAAATAAACTGAGTTTACGAAGCATTTTAATAGAAAATCCCAGGGTATATTACCAGTTGTTATTAGTGAGTAGGAATATATTAACATTGTTGTTTTAACTAATTTTTCAAATGAATAAACTTTTGTTATGTTATTGTTAAAAGGCTTGTCATTTATAGATTATTTTTGAGCATTTTTCAAGAGTTTTAACATATACCCCTTTTTAACAAACATAGTTTTTACAGCATATTTTTACTTTGCTATTTAAAGATATATATTAGAAGGATTAAGATAATTGTTGACGTGCATGTTCTACATGTACGCTAACACAATGCTCATCCACACACTGCGCGACTCTACCAACAATGTCTTCAAGGATATGACGTACTCCCATGGCCTGCCAGGTCACCTCCCCTCTCGCCAATAGAGCACGTCTGGTACATGACTGGAAGGCAACTGCGTCAGTCTCGGAATACTGGGGAATTAACTACCCAGTTGCAAAGGTTATGGCATGATCTTCCGCAGGAGGTCATAGGTGACCTCACTGATTCGATGCCATTCCGTGTTTCGGCATGTATAGTTGCTAGAGGTGGATTTACTACTTAATGATTTGTAACCTTTTTCATGCCATATCTTCTTAATAAAACGGTGGTGTTCTTCTGAATTTGTAATCATTTGCTTGCCTCCTAATACACTACATACATGTTAAGTTTCTTGATAGTAGCCCATTTCCTTCTGGGTGCATATATTTTTTTGTGACAGAGTGTATTAAGAGCATGTTATTTTGCCAACGAAAGTTTGAACTAATGAAACAGCGTTAATCATATTTGTGAGTATTTTAATACTCTCAAGCCCTGGATGTTAAATTTAATGTTAACCACAGCTAACAACTTCAGAAATAGGAGATATTGGCAATTGCATAACTATCCATAATAGAATAAAGGCAATTTTTTTTTCTTTCAATAAAATTTGCTGTAATGTCACATTCTTAGCTAATTGCCTTTCTGCAGAACTAAGTTTTATACAATTAAATTCGGTGCTCAAGAAACACAACACCTCGCTTAACAACCTTACTCTTTATTTTAGCAGAAAAAGACAGCAATTTTACGACATTAGAAAAGGTGCCTGTATATCGAAGTACTAAAGTGCCCTTTAACATTTCTTATTTTTTCTTTTTAGATTCGCAGAAAGAAGTCTTCAACATCATATTCCTTACTGCGTTTTTGTTGTTACTTCGGAAGTGTTTCAAGTTAGAGAGTGCAACTGATTTTCTCTCCTGAAAGAAACTTGATCTTTTCAGGAAAATTCGACAAATTATTTCTGATATAACTCTGTATAAACAAGTTTCAAGTTCTTTGGGAGGGAAGCAATTTCTTCTTTTTGCATTAATTAAGAAACTTTTCGAGGGAGAAGGTTATATTCTGCCTCATTACCGCTGGGAGAAGTATATCTATCAGTGCCTCTCTTTTCAAATGTGCAATTATTAGAGGCAATTAAAAGCCATAAGTGGAATCAGTCATAAATAACTCCCAAAAACATTTTCCTTCAATGTTTCAACAAAAAAGTTAAAAAAAATTTGGGGATTTGGAAGATTTTAAAATGACACGCATGAACAAGATAAATGTCTTTTATTTAGTTAAGAAAGATAAATCCCGGTTGAAAAAAATATTTCTAAAAATCGATATCTAAATAAACTACTTTAAGTGGTACCATGTGTATTTTACAAACATTCGAGTAAGGTACGATTTCAACAAAAATAGGTTTCCGATACTATAGGAAAGTAGTGGAAAAGTTTACAAAGATGGCCACTAAGGGCAGGATTCGTACCGCAGATATTCTATTCTGGAGATATGCTTTTTTTTCGAATAAAATTACTCTAGCGACGAGAGGATCTATAACTCTTATATTCCTTGACTCTTTCCAAATCTTGCCTTTCTTTCATCGTCTACAGCCCAGGATGTTAGCCTATTCATGCATTTATTTATTCGACGGAACTGATTTTTTAAAATGTGAATTGCTGCGAAATGTCGGTCTAATCATCTATTATCTCTCTTTCTAACTGACATATGCTACATTAATGATTGATTTCAGATTGCGGTTTCGGAGAATGAAAATTTTCAGTCTTTCCACATTCTTTATGGATAGCTTTTCGAAATTAAACTACGTGGACCCGGCTTTAAACTTCACTAAAGCATTGTTGGTAAAGCATTGTTGCTCCTCTTATAAATAATATGGTGGACAACCCTATAAAGAATATTCGGGATGGAGGGAAGGCAGCTAAAAGTCAGCAGTATGTACTCCTTGACACAGCTTCAAAGTCCTAAATTATGAGCACAACAGGCGTACCCGCGGCTGCGAATTCAGGGTTACGTATTCAGGAATACAGGACAGCGGCTAGCCTACAGGTTTATTCATGCCGCATACCTAACGGTCAGGTCAGTTTGTTGATTTGTGATTATAAAGGATATACCATTGGGTTACCTAACGGGGAATACAGATTAAAGTAGCCATTTAAAATCGTACTGGGAATGAATGCATTTACTCAGCATAAACACGTGCCGAATTGGGAAAAAGAAAAACCGAAGGTTCTATCTATTTAAGTTAAAGTGAGAAAAAGCCCATTTTAAATGCTTTATGTTACGTGGTTTAGAGTAAAGCAGATATATCAGGCTTTTATTTATGTAAATAGAATTTTTTAATGAAAGTATTTCTTAATTTTTGTAGATAAAGTTGTATACAGTCTCTTAATTCTGGAATTCTACCCATATTTTACAAGACGCGAAGGCTAACCTGGGGTACGAGTGTACCCCAAGCACTATAAGAAACTACTGAGAATAGATAAGAACTAGTTGCAGGTCACTTCAAGACAGCCACAATATGCAATGAAACTTCCGAGGGAATTAAACAGGTGGCTCACTCTACCTGTTAGAATTTGTACTTTGATTGGTTACTGGCGGTACACCTGTACCACTAATAGCATTCCAGAGTTAGGGGAAAATAAATTGTGACTGCATACAATTAAATATAAATATTCTATTCTACTAAGCAATATTATTCAATTTACAGATTTTTAATTACAAACTGGTCTAGAAACTTTAAATTCAGCTAGATCAGTTCTGCCTGATACGTACTCTAAACTTACCAACAGACCTTAAACACTTAGTCTATTGGTAGCTTTAAGGAAAAGGATATGTTTAATTGGTAAAACAGATGTTTATTGTAGATGTTAACATTCGATACTTAGTTACGATATTTATTCTTACGTCATACAAATTTTCCTTAGTGTTGTTCAAATTATTCCCCACTTGCTTACTCGTGTTTGTTCCCTTCCCTTTAAACCACAACATTCACCAGAAAATCAAATTCAGGCTTTTTTCTGTCCGAACTTGTGTTTTTGTCTTTAAATCACCGAGTCATACCGTGATTTCTCTAAATATCACTGTCCAACTGACACCCCTGTTTAATGAACGCATTGCAAATGGGATTATTACGCTTTTCACATTTGGTACTTTTAATGACTCTACATTATCAAGCAGTAAGAAATTTTTGAACGTGAAACTTATATATAAGATTTAAACACTAGTCTTTTGATTTAAATACTAGAGTTTTGTGTACTCTCATTTATTTAAATTAAATGCACATAATGCTATTATATGCCATGACGAAAAAATTAAAATAAATGTATTTAAAATAATGTTCAGTGTAATTGTTTAAAAAGTAATTTTTCCGACACAGAATGAAATACTATTGCCCATTCTCTTCTCGTGTAACAAATTCCCTCTATCCATATAACTAATTGTAAAATTAACTAAAATAAAATAAAATAATTTCATTTAAGAACTTTTACTTGATTTTAAATTATGAAGCCATAAAAATTTATGAAACGATCAAAGATCTATCATTTAACTACTATTAATGTTTCATGTATTCTGATTTATTCCGACTATAAGATCAATTGATGCTAATATCTACCGTGACCTTTATGTTCTCGAAAATGAAGTAGAAGCGTGGCAAAATTTTCGCAAGTAAACTTTAAAATAAAGTCTACTTCTTTAAAATATAATTATTTTTTTAAAACACCTTTTAAGTATCGTTATCCATATTCTTAAAAACCATCCGACTATAGAGTGAAATTTTAGAATAAATATATTAGGTGTTTTTAATTACCAAACTTTAAATACTTTTGAAAAGAGACAATAATGCATAGTTTATATACTACTTTTATGGTCTCCTATTCCTTCATACTAAATGTAGATAATGCTGATATTTCCTCACCTTTAAGTCTCATCAAAGAAAATTATTTTTTAAAATCAAACAGAACATACTTGTGCCTTCTGTCTGTGAAATAAATTATTGTCGAGTGTAATTTCTTTTTAACCACTTTTTTCTCTTTTAGCTACATTTTCAAAGAGAAAAGTCTTTTACCTCATATTTCTTACTGTAACTTTTCTTGTTATTATTGCGTTAGAAAGCTTCTCTAGTTAAGAGTTACTCCTTATTTCTGTTCAGAAACTCGATCCCCCTACAGGAACAATTGGCAAATTATTTTCTACTCAATCCTGTGTCACAAGTCGAAAAATTCTTAAACACTGGAAAATTTTCTCGTTAAGATCGTTAAGCTTTGGAAGGAGATAAAGCATACAATATCAAAAGGCGAAACAATTTCTTTTCAGACAAATTTAAAGATCGTATTAAGTGATGTCTTTCTATCATAATGTAAGTACAAGAAAAGGTTATGGCAGAACCCGTTATCTATGGAATTTTGATTTGATTTCCCCAGTGTCGTTGAAATATGAATCATAAGATTTAGAATGTATCATATGAAGTGTCTGATGCATAGTCAAGTCCATTATGACACGGCAAGTCTCGCTGATTTTACCAGTCAATTTTTCAAATTAGTATCGTAAATGTTTTACAACCCTAAAATTATTAAGTCATAAATTAACTATTTGAGCTACGTGTTTAGGCGATGAGGCATTGTTCCAGTCAGGTCAGAATAAACCAAACTGAAAATTAATCCCAATCTAGCTTTTAACTTACTGTTGGGGGATCATTACACTATGTCAAAATAAGCAACTTACTGAACTTCCTCTCGAGCTTACTGGAAGAAAACGACCAATGTGAATCTACTGTAGCGTACTGGAAATATGGTCTTATTGTTTCCCGGGACCCCACAAGAGCTTGAAACACAGCTGCGTGATTTTCAAGGAATGTGTTGCTCGTTCCCACCAGTTCGGAACACGTGGGGGATTAAGAAACGTTTTTTCCACAGATGCAGTCAGTAAAGCTGTCATCTTAAAGTTTCTGCAATGTAATAAAGTTCGGCGTCTAAGAAGAGCTGTCAGCCAATAATTTGCCGGCCCCTCCACCCCGTCTGAAAATCCAGACACTGGGGAGAGACGCTAGAGAACGCGGCCTGTGCGGATGTGTGTTTTAGGCTCCGTACGTTGTGAATCTGCACGGGATTTTAATTGAACATGTTGCACTGATTAAATGTTAATTTTTTTAAATAAATTGTTGAGTTTTGTTTAAAAATTTGGCCTTCGTTTGTTAATTAGAACTCTGTCTTTCTTTGTTATGGATCCCATGGTAGTAATTTTTAGCAACGCCTCAGAGAGAATAGCCTTACCTACTTGTCGTGACGCTACACCACCTTCTGCCAGGAAAATGCCCGATTAGTGTTCCTTATTCTCCCAAAAGATGTTAAGACTAGATTGTTGTGACTGGGAATATGTGTTATCATTCTACGAATTGGGATTTTCATTCCATCATGGGGATAGTATAAACAGGAAGAGACTCTAACAATTTTATGCCATGATCCTTAGAGATAGCAGCTTAATTGGTAAATGATACATGGAGTGCTTTTTTTATATCGATTAGGATTCCTGGACGTGCACAGTGGCCCAGTTGGCAAAAGCAACGGGCTAGCGATCAGTGATTCGTTGCTCATCGCTGACAAATCCACTGCTGTGCCAATAGCGGCTGGTGCACGTAAAATCTGTCGTGGCTGTAATGTCCTCCAAGTACTCAAAATTACCTCTGGAGGTGAGGGGTCAAGTGTTCCGGTCTCCTCACTTGACTCGGTTCAAAATTACGGGACTGGTCCTTTGGCCAATTCGAACTCCGACCCTGGTGGTGCCAGTAACGTCAGGAGCCGCACCTTCATCGCCCATAGCCTTCGGAACTTGATCCAATGTCACTGTCGGTCAAGTGGCATAAGCAACAACAACGGCAACACGATTCCGATCTCTGTGAATTAAGAACTAAAAGCCCATATGCAATACCTTCATTTTTATGAGAAAAGATGCAGCATGTAACAAAATATGCAGAATGTAAAAAATATAAGATGCATAGCATTTCTTCGTGAAAAATTGGGATATTTTAAACATACTCTAGGATGTTTAAAAAACTTTTAATGTAAAAGAAGAATTTGATCAGATAATAGAAACATGATCCTCTCATACTACTGCTTCATTTTCACAGTTCATGGAAACAGTAATCTATGGAATGTGCAAAAATCTTTTAAAATCCTTTGAGGGGCGTCGTTCGCACAGTGCAAACACCTAAATCTAGTCTTTTTTTCACTTATATTCAATGTATTCCGGTTAAATGAGCAGTAAAATGTCAGTACTGCCATCTGTTATCAGTTTAAAGAAGTAAAACATTTTGCAACCGTTAAATGGAACCATTTTCAAGATTTTTTAGGTTAAAAAATAGGGAAAATAATCTACACAGTGCAAACGATGGAAGTTGCTGCCCCTGAAAGGGTTAAGTCGTAGGATGCAATTTTCAATATACGTAATATAAAGAGGGGCATTATATGCGTATAGCATCCTTCTGACATATGTAATTATATAAATTTTAAAAGGAATAGACATGAAAACTATTATATATTTTATCCTATGTCTTTTTCTACGCTGAAGGTTCTTTTACTTAGAGATAGGGTGTTCTAGTTCATGAAATAGGAATGAGGTGATAGTACTTGGAGTAAATTTTTGAACCACACTTCTTTTTTAGCCACATTTTCTAAATGAAATGTCCTTTATTGTTTCTTTTTGAAAAAGGAGTCCCCTGAAGGGTGTTTTAATACATAAAATAGGAATAACGCATTAGTAACTGGAATACATTTTTTGAACTACCGTCCTTTTTCAGCCACATTTTCAAAGATACATAGCTTTATTGTATCTCTTTCAAATGTGTGTCCCCTAATAGGTGTCCAAGTAAACGAAATAAGAAGAACGCAGTGGTAATTGGAGTAAATTTGTTTGATCGGCATTACTTTTCTAGCACCATTTTTCAAAAGAAACATTCTTTTGTGATTCTATTTGATAAGGGTGTCTCTTTGATGAGAGAGAATTAGGAGTAACGTAATAGTATTTGAAAAGAAAAGACAAAACCTTTGTGCTCTAGGAATAACAGGAAATCCAACGTAAATAAAGCACAAATAGCACTAAGGTGCAATTTTGCATACGGCCGTTTCGAAACTACAAAGGAGCTTCTTCATCAGTGCAAAGAACTTAGTGGCAGCTCAAAAAGCCGAAAACTAAGCTGACTTAGTTTTCGGCTTTTTGAGCTGCCTTTTAAGCTCTTTGCACTGATGAAGAAGCTCCTTTGCAGCTTCAAAACGGCCGTATGCAAAATTGCACCTTACTGCTATTTGTGCTTTATTTACGTTAGATTTCCTGTTTAACGCAATAATAATTGGAGTAAATTTTTTTACCTCTTTTCTTCTTTAGCAACATTTAAAAGAGAAACAGCCTTTAGTGTTATATTTGTCTCTTGGAACTTTCTATTTGTTAATAAGTTAGAATCTATGAAGTACTGTATTAGTGTTTGTTCAGTAACTTTTATCATAAATTTTTCCTTTTTGATACAATTTTCTCAAAAATCTCACGAAACTACCTCATAGCTCATTCAAAGCATACGTTAAAGAGAAAAGCAAACATTTTAAACCAAAAGTTAGAACTATTGTTAGAAGACAGGTAACACATTCTGCATATTAAGGGAGTTTCTAGGTTAAAAAAGCCTGGAGATTTGGCCTGTGCAGTCTCTTAAGAGCAAAACAAAATAGTCATAAAACCAACACTAAACACTCAACTTAGGATAAAATAAAATTTCATTTGCAGCCAAAAAATGAACTTCGGCTCATAACAAAGGAACACCAAAATACTGCTCATCATCCAGGAGGATGTATCATAAAATTTACAACGAGACTAAAAATGCATCAACCTGCGTTGAAGAACTTGATCTTTTCTCACATGGTTCCAATCCGTGTGTCAGAGAAACTTTGTAGACAGAACTAATCTCACATTGTCTCGTTATTATAGGTATTTATGACGATATCCCTTATTAAAAATTTCTGGACTTACGTGTTGGGAAGATATCAGACCTAACTAACGGCTAGAGGGAGGCGACGGTACAAACAACAATCATGTATTATTTTCAGATAAAAAAAACAATAAATAAATAATAGAATTTTATTATTATAATTTTAATACTAATAATAAAATAAATATAATAAATATAATTATATTATAATTTTATTGTTATAATATTATGACTGGAATTTTATTATTATAAAAATAATAATAAAATTCTAGTACATGTTGGTTCTTTCTTGAATAAAACAATCAGTATACCCCCAAACCCACTTCAAATATGAGAACTTCCGTTTAAAATGATTATTAGAAATCAAAGGAATCTGTCGTAATTTGTTGACGATAGTTTTTGCGGGGCCGCATTCGGAAACTTTACTCTAGTTGAGAACTTGCATAAAATATAAATTAAAAATAGGGTGCGTAACTGCTATATAATACCTTAGCTCAGAGCACATAGTAGAAGGAAATTATCTGTTTTAAAAACAATGTAAAATAAAAGCTCTCACGTTCATGGCGAATGTTGCGCATGTAATTATAAGGCATTTAATGAACGTTTCGAAACCATTAAAGAGTAATTTTTGGTGTGGCGCCGCATTTATGGA
>OU015495.1:172136457-172173957 GCA_907164885.2 Dolomedes plantarius | reverse complement strand
CACGTGTTCCCCTGTGGTGCCATATGACCAGCAGTCATAGAGAAGGAACGCGGAAGATATTTTTATAACGGGAAAGACAAGATCAAAAGCTGCGAACCAATGGAATAGAATTAAACTGGTGTGGCGTTAATATTATAGGATAATTATGTTTTTGTCTTAAGCTCTTTATACCGGGCACCATATATATATATATATAGGTGTGTGTGTATGTATATATATATATATATATATATATATATGTGTGTGTGTGTGTGTATGTATATATATATATATATATATATATATATATATATATATATATATATATATATATATATATATATATATATATATATAATGTACAGTTACAGTGAAACCTCTCTAGTCGGGCATCCCTCAAAACGGTCACTTTCCTTTTGGAACCATTATTAGCCGCCTCGCCCTCGAGAAGTTTTACTGTCCCTGTGTATTAATATAATACGTAATAAATTTCAAATACATTCTGCACAAAATATATGTTGTGTTCGTCTACAAAGAAGTTCTGTAGTGTACTTACATACTGACAATGAATAGAAAAAAAAACTACTTCTACATGCATGTTTCTGAATACATCAATAAATATTAGCTTCATATATAGATTAGAAATATGATACAATGTACATTTTAAATCAGATTATAAAATGATATTTACATAAGTAAATATATCGAAGCATTTCGCTGTGTATAAAGATATATTCGATAGGATACTACACTGAAGTTTATTCAAAATTTTTGATTCTGATATTCACATACTGCAATATTTAGAAAAATGAACAGCAGCGTATTCATTATTTTTTAACCATCTGCCTAAGACGTAGTAACAAAGATTATAAATAACATATTTAGATTATTTTTCGACGTGTATCTGAATTTTAGATGAAAGGAAAGTATACTGGTAGAAATGTACCTGTACAGTATCAGAAATACGAAGTTATTTTGAGACGTTATACTGATAAATTTATCAGCCGTTAAATTTATCATATAAAGACATTACTCTTTATCTTATAAATTTAACGGAATAAATTATAGTAAATAATATTGTTACTTCTTATTGCTAAGTGTAGTAATGGAATGAAAGATTTTCAAATTAAAAAGGAATTATAATAAAATGAATTATTATTAGGTAAGAATGCCATGGCTTAATCAATGTTTAAATATTAAAATTTAACAAGTTTTTTAAATATGTATATATATATATATATATATGTGTGTGTGTGTGTATACCTTTTCATTGTGTTCATTTACAAGTGAAATTTTTCCGGCATATTTTCGATACTGTAGGTTTACAAGTATTCAAAATCCAAATTTTTTTTATGTAAGTTGATACATATAATGTAAAATAATTGAGATAATTCAAATACTAAATATTTTTCGAAATTCAAAGAGTTTCTTTTCTTAAAAACTTCAATTATTGATAGTTTGCACTTACAGTGCATATCATCACGTAAATGAATAAGATGGTAAAATACAATTAAAAAATCCCTTCTTCTCTATGTTGATAATTATATTTCTGTTAATTGATTCAAGATTTAATTTTAGCTAAAACAGTCGTCATCCTTGAGGTAAACCTATACGCAAGTAAGTCCGTAATCGTCCTGTTTTCGCTTAAGGCACATGATGATTATCCTGACTTTAAATTCCCTTTAACTTTCAGGATATATCAAACTGCATGTTATCAAAGGTCAAAGTTTGCAAATTATGCCAGTAGAAATTATATCAGCGTGAAATAGCCTTCGGGCTTCAAATTACGTGTTTCTTGTTCGGCTGCTACTCACTATGCACACGTGTAAATATAAAAAAAAGTTACCTGAAATACTTTACCCTATGCTTGGGAATTATTAATTCCACAAATAGCCAAACAAACCCCAAAGAGAATAAAATCATTATTCTTTTGCCCATTTTGGCGATTTCAAATGCACGAGAATATGGGCCTTGAATTTCAAAATTAACAAACATTTCAAGAGCTGCGAAATTTTTGTAAATTTTCATTTCTTAAGTCGTTTTGGCAGAGATATTCTATTCCCATTCGTTAAAATTTAACCTTAAAACCCGGTGAATATGTTTTCTTTTCCATTCATTTTTCCTGTTTAAAAATTTTAATTATCCCCATCCAAGTTAATTAGACTTTTAATGTTTCCACTGTTTTCTTAATTAGCATCCTTAATGTTTTATTATCAGCGTAATTTCAAAAGTGGCTGAAATGCTATTTATTAAAATTAAAGTTTTTGCGACTGAAACACATTCAAGGAACAGTCATTATTTCAGGGATAAATAGCTCCATTTAAATGATGGCGCTCAGTAAGAAATCAATAGCATTTATTCGTGGGTATTTTCTTCACTGTAGCATGAATATGTTTCTTCACGCGGATATGTGTAGAGCTTAATTTAATAAGAGGGTTTTATGTTTTTTATACATGATATTCATTTGCACACACCCACACGCAAATCAACATCTATCTCTACAATTAATATGATAATATTTTATCATTTTGGTTTTGGCTATTATATTTCATATTGCTTTAATATTTATTTAATTTAGATTAAAATAATGAATACCTTAAATTTGTTTAGTTAATTTGGTTATTAAAATTAATGATGCTATTGTTACATTAATATTTATTTATTTCTCTCAATTTTATAAAGTAACATAGCATCTAGTAAGTCTATTTCATGTTTAAAACTAACTATTTATGCATTAATACTTATCTATGGTACATTACATTTTGTTACTATATGAGAGGAATAATGCATATAAATCTAAAAATAGCAATTATTTAACTAATAAACTTGTCAGGTTAATTGTTTTTAATAAGAACAGTTAATAAAGCTTTAAAATGTCTGTTCTGATTTCCTTTCGAGCATAGTCTGTTTATTCGTATAAGTTGATTAACAATATTATTATTAAAAATTGATTTATGATGTCAGATGCTGAAGTCTTGAAAAATGCTTAAGGGGGTCCAGGACAGAAAATTATTCAAATTTCAGGAAAAAATTATTGCATTAAAAAACTCTGTGTTCTTTTTCGCTTAAAATGACGTATAAGTCATGTTTTATCTTAATTTGAACCGGAAATATTAATTTTTTTGCAACATTCTAATTTGCAAATAGTTAATTTAACTTCAGCACCCAATCTGTGTTTAAACCTGTAAATGTGTTTTTCTGCATGATGGAATTTTTCAACATTTCTCGTCTTTAAATTATTATAAGTCAAGAACCGTTAAAGATAAATGGTTCAAATTTGGAACATGTATTTTTTAATTATTTCGCTTTAATTTTGATTCAGAAAATTTGCAAAAACATTCACTTTTGAAAGTATGATTTTTAAAAAATTAATTACATAATTTTGTTTTGAAATTTTTACTCTAAATATTTTAATTTTTTAAAAATTAATATTTTAAAATATGCTGAAACAAAATTAAAACTTATATATTTCTGTTTAATTAAGTGAAAAAAAATTTGATATTCGACAAGTAATATTTCGAGTTATAATGATATTATATTAATCCACATTTTTTTAAAATTTAAAATTAAATTTTTTTAAAAACTTTATGAGAAGTTTTATGATGTGATTTTGTTTACAAATTATATGGTTAACCATCACAAAAAAATTCAAAATTTTAACCCAATACATCATTTTTTTTCAATGTGTCACGAACTTTATAGAGATTCTATGCTCACTTCTACCCAGACTTGGGTGTATATAATTTGAAGTGGCACTCTATTTGAATTTGAAGCAAACACAGTTTATACATGAAACAATGTTTATTGAATTCGTTGCACATATAATTGGCTTTTACAGCAATAAGCATGCGTACTACTTGTACGGAATGTATAAACACAGCTTTCAAGAACAATATATTTTGATACTCACGAACAGTAAGTCAAACCAGCAGTACTGCCACGTAAACTTCTGGCCCGCTAAGCACTAGCGCAGGATAACACCTTTCAACCTTAACAACCTCCCCTTTCTTCATTAATGACGCTGCATGGTATTTATACTAAGCGCGTATGCCCAAATTAGCATATCTGAAGCAGCTTCTTTAATTCCTTCACTCAAAAGTTCGATTCTTGGGAATCGAATCTTGTGTATACCTTACAACTTCATTATCTGCTATCGTAAGTCAATAAAAAATAATATTGATTTGACTAAGTGAAACTATCGCTGGACTACATTGGTTAAGAAAATATTGCTCAGCAACTCAGGAGAGAGACCGAAAGCTAGTAGGGGATAGTGAAGGTGCAATATAATTCTAAAAATTCATATCTTTTTCAGAGTGGTTATGCGTAAGTTAGTTACAACGGCAAATGTGCCTCACCGAAATTCATAAGACATGACACCACAGGCAGGAGGCTGAGAGAGAGGCAATGTTTGAATTATATATTCCTCTTTCCAAATCCCCAAATCAATAGACAATGGGGTTTATTTATGAATAGCTTAAGGGTATTCAAAGTATGTTTTCCTTACTTGTATTTTCTTAATTTTCTTCTAGAATACAATTTGGGACATTTATTATGTGTTGCACCACGTGTGTCTGAATCATCTTTAAACATTGTTTGATTTTTACGTAAAAGAATCAAAACCTTTAACCTGACGAAGAACTCACAAAAAATGGCCTTTTCTATATTATTCTTCAATAAGAATACGCAGGTATTATGTGACTGTACTGACGCCAAATGAGAACAATTTTAAAAACAGAATAATCTCTTAGCATGCCTATTTAGAAATCCCTATACTATACATCACCACACGCTGTCCCATATTTGTACAGGTCTGTTTCGGATAAAACAACATTATGGGAATATTCTGTTGGTTTCTGTTTCTGGAAGTTTCGTAATAAGCTATATATGTCTAAGATTGTGATGCTGTTTGTCTTGCCATATCTATCAATCTGCCCTGTTCTTAATTTAACGCTTGGTCACTGCAACTTTAAACATTAGGTGTTGATACTCTTGGCCAGAAAACGTCTTGGAATTCGCAACAAATAAACATATATAGGACAACAAAGGTAGTGATTAAAAAACAAATCTTTCTTCTCCAGCAAACTGGGCACAGTTGCAAGTCCATTTGGGCGCTCAATAACATCCCTCGGAGCTATTAAATTGACGTCATGCCTTAAATATACAAATATGTATTGCCGCCTGCGACTAGGCTTTTCTGTTTTGGTATAATGTTCTAGAGTATAGTTCACTTCTACCCAGACTTGGGTGTATATAATTTGAAGTGGCACTCTAAATTAATTTGATACAAACACAGTTTATACATGAAACAATGTTTGTTGAATTCGTTGCACATATAGAATTTGCTTTAACAGCAATAAGCATACGTACTACTTGTACGGAATATATATTAGCATTCTATAAAAATACACTTTGCATAACTCACAAACCAGCAGATAGTCAAACCAGCAGTTCTGCCACGTAAACTTTGGGCCCCCTAAGCACTATCGCAGGATAGCCCCTGGAGCTTCTTACCTCGTAGCTCCGTCTCACTTATCTATCAACTTTAACAACCTCCTAACTTAATCAAGCTGCTTGGTATTTATACCAAGCGCGTATGCCGAAATTAGCATATCTCAAGCAGCTTCTTTAATTCATTCACTCAAAAGTTCGATTCTTGTAAATCGAATCTTATGTATACCTTACAATGTTCATGTGCTTCCATGACTTTTCTACGGTATCCTTTTTTTACTGTTTGTAGTATGCAGCCGATACATAAATTAGATTTCGTGAGAAGGCCTCAATATATGTACATTGTCGCAACTTCGCATTTTACGATAAATAAACTCAAGGAAACTTATTTACAGTTCTCTAAGAATATTCTGTAATTTTTCAACAATTTGTTGAGATGATAACAGCAAAAGAACGTAAATATATACACATACAGATTACCAAGCAGCCTTGGACTTTGGTATCTCCCTTGTTATGAGCCCCTCCGCAAACATTCGCTAGATCAGCCTACTCAACTTCTTTTCCTCCGGACACATGCATATGCAGGTAGGCCTCTACAGCACGGTATCTTACAACACAGGTTTCGCTCTAACACGATAGGATAAATTGCGGGAACCCTCGTATAACACTGCAACCTGTAATACGGTTTCGCTCTAACACGATAAAAAAAAATTGCGAAAACCTTTTTACAACACTGTACTTATACAGCACTACATCACATGATTTTTGTTTAATACATTTGAAAACTAAATTACCTTAAATTAATGACGGGTAGGAATAATAAACTGTAGTGGTTTTACATGAAAATGTATAAACAAATTATAATTTATTCATTTATAACTCTATTCTGATGCCATAGCGAAAAACGTCATGCACAAAGCTATTACACAAGAAGAGCATTACGGTGAATTTTAGACGTAACCGATTCGAAATCAATGAATGAATTTGAAGCTTGGAAGCAATTTACAATTAAGCACGTCATCGACATCATATCGTTGTCCCTGAAAAAACTAAAATCATCAACGTTAAATGCATGTTAAAAGAAAATATGGCCACCTTCAGTTGAAATAGAATCGTCAGATAATGAAATTGGTGGTGTATTAGAACTTGCTAAATCAATCGGAAGCGAAGGTTTTGTGGATATGGCTATTGAGGACTTTCAAGATTTATTAGTGGAAAAAGAAGTTGACGAAGCGTATTTAAGGGAAAGGGTATCCGAAGCTGTAAATCAAAACGATTCTGAAGACAATAGCACTGATGAAGATTGTGAAGTTAATAATTTAACACAAAAAAATTTAGAAGAAGGCCTAAGCTTAGCTGAAAATCTTGAATAATTTTTCTTGAATGCAGACCCTTCCGCTGAAAGAAGCCGAAAATTCAAAAGGGAGCTGCAAAATTGTCTATCCCCATACCGTGAAATCTACAATGACCTTGTAAGAACCAGCAAACAAACCAAAATTACAGACATTTCAAAGAGGATAGAAGGTGCAAAAAAATCTAATTGAAGAAAAAGGTTCTGAAAGTGAAGGGGATATCATTCAACCGAAAAAACATTCTTGTTTGATTGTACTGAGCAGTGAGGAGGAAGAAATTTATTAAATTAAGGTCGCATTTAATGAAAATAATATTTTTTGTTTCTTTACATTTTGTATTAAACATGCATTTATATTTTTAATAAAAATTAAGTTGCTTATATGGAATTTATGAAAAAAAATATTTGTTTTTAATAAGTTTTCGGAGCATAACCCCCCTTTTTATACTGGCTCTAGGTCTCATATAACACGATTTCACATAACACGGCATCTACCGTGTTATAGGAGGGTTACCTGTATTTGCTACTTTACTGTGGCTGCAACATACTACCCTATACCTCATAATATAACAGCGTAAAAAGTAAAACTCAAAACGTAAAAGTATTCAAACGTTTATTACGCCATGGGTGTGATTTTTGGTGTTGGGACAAACTTTTGATTACTTTTGGAGAAATCGAGTTTATACTCGTTACGTGCTACTACTCTCAAGACGTCATGAAGGTAAGAATCAGTAAGCTGATTTCTATATACGTCCTTTCATATTTCATTTTGAAATTTAATGATTCACAGAGATACGGTGATATAGACAAAATGATCAGCAGATTGGAACATTTTTGTACGATTTTGTATTTTTTGGGCCCTAATTTCCAAATTTATGTTTACATATGCACTCATAATGAGTGTGATAATGAGTGCACTGATAATGAGTGCACTGATAATGAGTTACTGCCTGATAATGAGTGTGAGTGTCTCGAGACTACCCTATACCTATATATAAGCATGGTGGGCCGCAGCTTGAGTACCCGTGCGCTAGACTGAAAGGGATTCCAAATGTAGAATTTCTCTAAATATTATCCGGTAACGGACAAAGTACAGTCACTTCTAAGTGAACTATCGTCTGTCACGAACAGTGGTAGAAAAATTGAAGCTAAATTCTTCATATCGCAAATATCTATTAAATTTACCTCTAAACTCAGCTTATGCTTATTTTCCACGAAGAATTACAGTTTTATAAGATAAGTCAAATACATTAACACTTTTCTAGATTATTATGTACCATAAAAATTCTACTCTCATAATTGAATATTTTTTTCATTGCATAAAATATGCAAGAAATTAAATGTTACGTTAATACGGAAACACAAATATTAAACTGCAAGAGATGGGAGGAATTTAAGTATAAACTTCTCTTTTATAAAGTTTTTATTATTTGCAATATATAATTCAGTGATAGCTCTGGCATTGATAAATCGTCTTGGGAGGTATAAATTTAATAAGTTTATTTATCTGAGAAGTATCATAGTAGATTAATGTCTTCTTGCAATTTTAAAATTAATAAGAAACTTCAATTAGTTATCGGCTTGAAAAATAAAATAATTGTGTAGAGTCAAGGCCCACGGCAATCAAGTATCCCGATGAAGCTTTTTTATCGTATACACGAGGACAGAGACTTAATTTAAAATATATTCAAGTATTTATTAAGACCTCCTTAGTTATATGTTACAATATATACAATTCTTTCAAACCAGGTACATATTAGTACATTTGCTAGCAAAAAGCAATAGTTAGCCTAAAAACAATGTCTCTGCCTCAGAGAGCAACAGCTTGCTCATCAGTCGAAAAAGGTCTGCTCCCTCTCCAACAATCAACAGTCAACAATCAACAGGCTGTGTAGAAGTTCCTGGGTATTAGGATACCCTTTACTTCTAAAAATATCTTTGTTTATTCTGGAGATTGCCTTATTACATTTGTCGGTGGAGTTGTTAGTATAAAAAGAGCTAGTTGTATATGTTTATGATTCTTCGAATTTCTGCGACCAGAGAAAGTTTAAGAGAGATTAGGAAAATAAAAACGAAAAAATTTTAGTGAAAGAAAATATTTTTTACCTTGAGCTATGTTTCCATAGCTCAAGTATCATTTTATAATTTTAAAATGTTTTTTTACCGTAGACCGGAGTCTACGTATAGGTTTTTTAAAATTTATATATATTAAAATATACATATATTTTTTATAGAAAGATTAAAAAGGGGTGAGCCTGCCAGATCCAAGCCTAAAGTACAATTATTGTGAAAGGGAGAAAAAATTGAAATGTTGGGGATTCGATCCCGCAATTACAGAACTAGGGAAACGCGCGCTACCTCTGTGCAAGCAAACAGACATGAGTGAGAGTGAAATTACAAATTAAGAGCGAGAGAGGCTCTAGGCATCTTTCCATTAAAGGGGGTATTACAATCATAGTTTGCTAGATCAGTTAAGAGATTAATGTTATTAGATTCAATGCTATTATAAAAATTAATGTTCAGGGAGTGCATAAATTTGGAAAGGGGCTCCCTCTCCTCCGAGAAACCGCTTTTTATCTCTCCTTTCATTCTTCCAGAAGGATCTGGAAAATTCTTTTTCTCGAAGTTTCTATCGGAATTTACCACCATCAGCGTTTGCGGTTTCCCCATCTGCCTAGCCGGAGGGAGCGTCTTTTCTACCCTTCCAAACTGGGCGGCCTGTTTACATTAGTGAGACCCTGATTGGAAACTTGGAACCTAAGGCCCGTTGGACATACGGCGTTTTTATCAATGGCGGAAATTGTCCATCGGACGTCGTTCCAACAGTAGACCACAGAAGTCAATTGGAGCTTGCACACTGGGCGGAAAATTAAATTTTTCGTCGACGGTAGCTTTTTCGTCGAGTGCCACTGTGCGCTGGCGGATTTTTTGACGCCAGATTGAACTAGTTATTGAACTAGTTTAAGGCCCGTTGCACACACGGCATTTTTATCAATGTCGGAAATTATCCATCGGACGTCGTTCTAAAAGTAGAACTTACACACACGGCGGAAAACTCCTCCGCCGGGGAAAAGGCCCACCTCTCCTTTTCGAATCCTGCACGTGTCCAAGAAAACCAGAGGGGTCGCACCTACGCTCCCCCCTCTCCCCCCAGCCGGGATCGGAGGAGCCCTCCTTTTTGAATCCCCTTTACGATTGAAAGAAAACCAGCGCCCCCCCCCCAGCAAACCCCCAAACACCCCTCTCGCAAATGACCCTACGACGGTAGAATCCGCTGTGTGTGTAAGCGTGCATAGCGTCACATGGATAACTAGTTCAATCTGGCGTCAAAAAATCCGCCAGCGCACAGTGGCACTCGACAGCTGCACAAGCTACCGTCGACGAAAAATTTAATTTTCCGCCCAGTGTGCAAGCTCCAATTGACTTCTGTGGTCTATTGTTGGAACGACGTCCGATGGAAAATTTCCGCCATTGATAAAAACGCGGTGTGTGCAACGGACCTAAATGATGCCCAGCCGTCCGCTTGCTTCTTCTCCAGCCATGTGGTCCGGATTAGTGAGAATTGGACTTCCTGTCCTTCATTTCTTCCTGTCGAAATCTCTTCTGAAAAAGTTCACAGACAAGACCACACACATACATACTATATAAAATACATGATTCCTTCATGTCATCATAATTGTATTTTTTTTCACACAACGCTGGTATATTATCGGTAACATACCTCTTTTCTTCATTATTTAAAAAAAAGCATTTAAATGCCTTAACTTTCCTTTGAAAGAATGATTTTCGTCCTCACAGTAGAATAATTTTAAAACTTCCAATTATGAATTTAAAATTTCCCATTACAAAAATCAATTTATCGTTAGCCGCACATTTCTTTAGTAAATCACAAATTCGTTTAGGAAGTAGTCATTAAAGTGCAATTAGTGTCGGAGGTGAAAACTTTTAGGGAACTCTGTTCAATTACAGCAATGTTATTTGAATTCCCGAGCATAATGTCAATATTTAAGGCGTGATAGGCTCTTTATTAATAATAGCCTTCATTTGTAACATCTGCGGGAAAGTAGATTCAAATTATATTGAGTAAACAATAATTGAAATGAATGCTAAAGCAAAAAAAAATGGCTCAACATTGCAAGAGACAAATTTATTTTTCTAGAGCAAATCGCAATATTTTTATGCTTAATTTAAACTGATCCGAATCTTATCTGGAAAGGCAATATCCCAAAATTTAAAGGGAAACAATTCGGAAACTTATGGTACAGAGAGTAAATTTGAAATTATACGAATCATTAATTATATGATTGATATGATAGGATACGATTTTATCTAGACATATTTCTAAGAAAAAAGTTTGGTAAATATTTATTTTTTACTTCTTGTTGTATTTGAATGGAAAAGCAGATCGTTCATATTTTATTAATGATGCCACTCAAGAATATATATAAATGTCATAATCAGAAAGATTGTGAGTCGTGAACCGAGGCATGAACAAAACAGAGCCTTTGTAGCAGAGCTTTTATTTCGATATTCTCAGCATGGTGACGGACTTCGTCCGATCGATACTAAGCGATGCGCTCTCAGTACCGTGGTATCATATAGAAATAACTTAGGCTAAGAAAGAACTAAAGGGAAAAAAAGGGGGCAGCATTCTTCTCAGGAGTATATAAAATAGTTAGTTCTCTTTTTACCACTAGGGGATAATATTTTTTAAATGGTTATACCTCATCATAGTAGTTTTTGTCTCCCGGCAGCTCCCGGCTTAGTGTTGTGGGGCGAGAAATACGTCATTCAATTCCGTTTGATTACGTCACCTGATTCCCGTCTAAGCATTTAAAAATGTCAATTTTTATTTATAAGGAATAATTGAAAATGATTAGTTCTCTTTTTCACCACTAGGGGATAAAAAATTTTAATTGGTTAGATCTCATCATAGTTCGTGACTCCCGTCAGTGCATTGGATTAGTGTTGTGGGGCGAGAATTACGTCACTCAATTCCCGTTTGATTACGTCACTTGATTCCCGTCTAAGCATTTAAAAATATCAATTTTGATTTATAAGAATAATTGAAAATGCTTAGGTCTCTTTTTCACCACTAGGGGATAAAATTTTTTAATTGGTTAGACCTCATCATAGTTGGTGTCTCCCGGCAGTTCATTGGATTAGTGTTGTGGGGCGAGAATTACGTCACGTAATTCCCGTTTGATTACGTCTCTTGATTACCGTCTAAGCATTTAAAAATGTCAATTTCGATTTACAAAGGATAATTGAAAATGATTAGTTCTCTTTTTCACCACTAGGGGATAAAAATTTTTAATTTGTTAGACCTCATCATAGTTGGTATCTCCCGGCAGTTCATTGGATTAGTGTTGTGGGGCGAGAATTACGTCACTCAATTCCCATTTGATTACGTCACTTAATTCCCGTCTAAGCATTTAAAAATGTCAATTTTGATATCAACAAGACAATGGGGCAAGAGCGTGTATTGACGATTCGTTAAGTTGATTTTCTAAACACAGGAATTGTTTATGGCTAGTTCAGTTAAATGGACGTCCATTTGGTAGTCTATATTTAATATGATCACTCAGTGCGGGTTTGAGGTATATTCTATCCCTGGAAAAGAAAGTCGGCACTTCGCTAGAGGGTTAGCGCAGTGTTTCAATTATATTGTTCAGAGCTGCGTTAAAGAAAAGAGGATGTTCTATCTTTAAAAACTAGTGAAATTTTGGAATAAGTACTCAGTAATTTTTTCGAGCAAGTGCCTTTTTCGTTACATAAATAAAATGATTTTTTTTGCAGAAAAAATATTTGTATGTCGAATTTTATTAGTTCGATATTATTTAATGGGATAATATATATATTTTTTCAAAAATCAAGGACCAATGTTTTTACCAAATGTTTCCCAAATATTATTCCCTACAGAAACGTGAGATGATTTCATAATCGTTAAAAACAATTTAATTAAAATTTTTTTAAAAATGAAGATTGTTATTTTACTTTTCAAACATAAAGTTTTTATTATAACACAATTATTATTTATAAATACTCAAGAATAAAAAGGTAAACAGGAAATAAATAGGATATTTTTGTATAAGGAAAATATAAACGCCTGGAGTAAAGATTAAAACTAATTATTTACAGATTTTAAAAGCTTTTTACTGACAGAGGAAAATTAAGCATTTTTTCGACAAATCATTTGTCATTGATTTAAGACATTACATGATTTTGACGTTTTCTATGTTATCTGACCATAAAAAATGCATGGTTTTAACGCAATAACATATTAATTACTAATTTTCAAGAATGCAAAAGATTCACGTAGGATTCTATCATACATAAGAAATAAATGTAATTTTTGAAACCTTGAAAATTAAAAAATACAGTTTGAGAGAAAATCAACGATAACAATAACGACCTCATACAGAAGGAAAAATATTATTTATCAAGCCAGAGGGTACAAAAGAAATATACAAGAGAAAACATTGAACTTGAGCTTTGAATCTTAAAAAAAAGGTTTGAAATTTAAAAAAAAAAAATTAAAATTTTACAGTGTGCGAAGGTGAATGAATTTTATCTTTATATGAGATTTATCAGAAATATTTACAATATTAGAAATTTATTAGCAATGTGTGTTTCTTTTTTAAATTTCGTATAGTGCTTTTTAGACTCAACGCAATACGTAATAGAAATTGCCACTTGTAAGATCTCTCCTTTATTAAATCACATTAGGAAATTAGAAGTTTTTATGTTCCTCAGTAGCCACAGAGTTCGAAAGCTGGGTTAAATAAATCAAATAATCTAATTGTATTAACATTATGAATGAGTATCAGTCTCTTATCTACAATGCAGACAAAACCATCTCAATGAATGCATGGAAGAGGAAAAGCTTTAAAAAATATATTTAAAAAATAGGTTTTAGATAAAAGAGATGGAAATAAAAATGCAAAGAAAAGTTAAGAATTCTGATTTTAGAATTCCAATTTTTTAAAAAACTTTTTTAAAGAACAACAATTTTCTTTTCTTCCAAAAAACGAAAAAGAAATAGAAAATGCTTTCCTCAGAGATTTTTTTTTGTTACTAAACAATTGATACTCAAAGATTTCTGAAATAACTTAAGGCTCAACATCAACTGTTCAGGAACCCTTCACTTGCATTTATAAAATACAGTTTTTCTTCCTTTAATGGAAGTGACATAATGGGCTTGGCACAATCTACATTCAAAGCGCAAAGAATTAGATCATATTAGTGAAAGCATATGTATTCCATATCCACACATTGCTTAAAAATTCCGCTATCTTTTCTGTGCCCATCTAAAAGAATTAAAATACAAAAATCCCCCAAAAGCAAAGTTATCGAAAAGAAGGTTTTTTTACCCTCCAAATCGGATCTGCGTAGTGTTCAGATTATTATTGCAATGATTAACTCTTTCCTGTATCCCAAGAATACGGGCCATATAGTGTATATATATATATATATATATATATATATATATATATATATATATATATATATGCATATATATATATGCATATATATATATATATATATATATATATATATATATATATATATATATATATATATATATATATATATATATATATATATATATATATATAACCCCCTTAATGGCGGTTCTTACAAAGGGGTATGAAATTTCCTGTTCTAAAGACTTTTCTATTCAGTTAATTTATTCTGTTAAATTTATTCAGTTAGCTAGCTTTAATTTCTAATTTTTATCGATTTTATTTATTAATTTTCTTGTTTTTTTATTGAAATTTTCCACACTTCAGCCAAAAGGAAACTCTACCTGCAGTTAAATATCAGTAATATATCCGTTTATTGTTTTTGTACATAATTTAATGAGTTTTCTTAGATACAATAAAGTAAATGATCTCGCAGCGTCGCGATCCACTGGTGGGACATGACAGTACTTGAGGTGGATTGCAAAAAAATTCTGTAATGTCCATTTCTGTTCTAAAAGATCTGTTACATAATTATCATACTACAACGTGACGGTTTCGAAAAACTATTTCTGTTGAAAGTGGGTGTTTCGGAATAAAAGTATGAGAACCCCTGCAATAAAGGTTTGATTATTTTCCAGAATTATGCGTGGAAAAATTATACGTAGTTCGTGTGTATACCCAAGGTATATTCATCTATATGTATAAAACAGTTCCGTAACTGACTGACTGACAGATAACGCACAGACCAAACCGCTGGACCGAAAGGGCTGAAATTTTGCATGGCGATACTTCTTATAGTATAGGAGGGCACCAATAAAGATTTTTGAAAAATTCTTCTTAGATTTTTAAAATTAAATATTTAAGCTATTTTTGAAACTTTTTTTTGTTTGCATTGAAAATAATAATATGAGGGTTATAAAATTTATATCACGAGAAAGATCATAAAAATTCCTTTAAATAGAAATCCTTTTCGAATCTTTACCTCCATTTTCTGATTTTTGGTGAATTTTTAAAGATGAATTTTTAGAATTTAATTTATTAAATGCTGATCATGTGGTTTCTTTTCATTTTGTGGTACTTTAAATTAATTTTGCGTCACGTGCATAACAACCAAATAAATTGACAAAAATATTAGATACGATAAAATGTAAAATTTAACCACTAGACTAATTGAGATGGAAGTTTTTAAAGAATTTAATTCAAATTAGTATGTTTATGGATATTAAACATACAAATTAATTTCATGCATTGACCGTTGTATTTAATTAAAATATTTTCTTCTACATTATTTTGTCTATAAAAATATCTCTTATGATTTTTTTATAAATATTTATATTTTTTGCATTAACTCCATATGTTGACCATTGTATTTATTATATATATATATATATATATATATATATATATATATATATAGGCATTAACTGCATGCATTGACCGTTGTATTTAATTTGAATGTACTCCGTAGCGACGCACGGGAATTCAGCTAGTATTATACATAACTAAAATGCTGTATACCCAATATTCAGTATATGTATCTGTGTCAGAAGATTAAAACAAAATAAATGCTTTGGTATTTCTGTTACTTGATGCTGTTCTTAATTTGATTATTTTTCTCTGATAAAATGGAGTATTGTTTGCTTTTTCCGTGTTAGATGTGGTCTTGGTATAAACAATTCGTCAGCTGAATATAGTAAATAAAATGTTTTGTTCGGACATAGAATGTATTTTTGTGCGGGAAGTCCCGTTCTCGATGTATGAGCCATTGTATGCAAAAGAAGCGAAGGCCTTTATATCTTTTTGCATTTCGAAAGCTGTGTGTTCAATCTTTCTTGTGTTAAAATGGTGTAAATCTACCTTCACTATATGTTAGCTAGATTCTAGCCAGCATAGAGCATAGGACATAGAACCGTCCTAGAACAGGACGGTAGAAACATAGAAATTTCGAATGGTCGTGCAATCTCAAAATGTGAAAAAAAAATGATTTACACCACTTTTGCTTTAAACGATTCATATAATGTTTGCATCGTTTTTAGAAAATATTTCATATTGATTAACTGAAGATTCAATAAATTTTTCAATAGGGAATTCCCCCTGCAAATATAGGTCATCAGCACACTTTTATTGCCTTTGATCATCACTTCTATCTCCTATACTCTAAACCATTATTTCCATTTGTAATAAATATGCAATGGCTATTTACTACTAGCTGATGGGAATAGTAATGGTACTTTGTCTGGGGGCTCAAAGAAGACAGGCATTTTTTACCATGTTTTTATTAACTTGCTTTCTTGCTTGTTTGTGTTTGTCCCTAAATCTTGCAATCGATTTTTAACTAACTTCCCGACTTGCTAGATATTTGAAACTTTTAGAATAGCTCAGAACACGATGACAATGCATTTTTTATTACTTTTAGCCATCTTTAAGCAGAATTAAATTGATTTTCAGTTATTTTCAGTTAATTTTGTTTCCTAGACTGGTGCCGCCATCTATCGGCCGAGACAGGAACGAAAAGTTAAACGCAAGTCAACTTCCGATTAACTTCATTTTCTTTCAAGTTGATAAGATAATTCATCAACAAAATTTCAAAAAAGCATTTATTAATACATAGAATTGTCAAGTTTATATGATTCAACAGAAAATAAAAAAAAAATGGTTTATAAAAACTTTATTTTATCTTGTAATTATTATTATTATTTACCTTAGTTGTATTGTTATCACATGTAGTGGTTTGAAACACTTTCATTGTCAGGTAGGGTGAAAATGTAGGAATGCTGCAAACAACGCTGGCAGTATACCGGCCAGTTAGAATGTCAAGTAAGCAGACCCTGGTCTCAAGTCAATCTGTTTAGTATTCTACATTTTGTTTTAAGTTTTATTTTTAAAGTATGTCTAAATTATTATTTCAGAGAAAGTCCCGAATACATGTTCATGCATTTCATTCACTTGTTGGAAGGTGAATACATTTTTTCGCGTTATTTTCTTGTTACAATAAAAAAAGACTTCGAGTCATTATATGTGAGGGAGCTGTGGCGTCACGGTAAAAGTTTAGGGCTAGTCTTTGAGGCTTTCTTTAAAAAATACACAACTATTGGATCCATGCTAAAAAAGGGCAGAGTCCTAAATAAAAAGCGAAGCCACTTTTTGAGACAGAAACTTAACAAGGAAATTTATTTACAAAAAATTTAAACATTAGACACTTTCGACATAATCAATTAATTTACGTTCCGATTTACAACGCAGGCACTAGGACCCAGCTCGGCCCCAAAACACAGGAGTCTAAAAAAACACGTCCACTCAGGGCGCGTTCTAAGCAGCGTCTCCCAATTCTCCAACTCTCTGGCTATGTCTTGTGGCATTTCCTTTGTCGGCGACCCTCCCAATTCCACGAAAATGCGTCTGTTTTTCAGAGAGGGCCGGCAACCCAGCTGATGACATTTTCTTCGTAACGCCGAAACTTTATCGCATTCCCGTGACAAAGTCGCAGAGCTATCGCCAGGACAGACAGCTTTATGACGGGAGTGGAAAACATTTTCTATTTTTCCAAACAGTTACCCTCACCACTTGTTAGGAAAACAACCCGATAAACACACAGCTGTGTGTCGTGCACTCTGTGAGGTCTTGGGGAAAAATAACCCCATACTTCCAGTACGCTGCAGAGCCGTGGCAACCTAGTAGTTAGCGTGTGGGGATTCGGTACTAGAGATATTCGGATCGAATCCTGACAAGCGCCAATGAATCAAAGCCCGCTTAATCTGTAGGTTGGAAAGTCTCTTCTTGGGGCTTGTAGGAGAAGGAGAAGGGAACGTGTCTCACAGATGACCCCTGCGGTGCTTGATTTAGTTGAGGTGGCACCGGGGGGTAAGGTTCGTTCGCTTATAAGTTGCTTCCATTTCAAGATACCAAGAAGTGTATTCACCTTGCAATTTTAATTTTCTTTATCAAGCACGTTTTTTATCTTTAAATTTTTATCTTTAAATTTCTTATCTCTGAATACTATTTAAACTTATCTGAAGAGAGTGGAATTTTTAAATTTTATTTTTCTTCAGCACGTGTATCGTGAAAAGAAAATATCTTGCTTACAGGAGATAAAGTCACCCTACCCAGGAACTCCAGTCAACCTTCAAATTACGTACAGATACCAACAACGTTCATGGTGGATTGGGCGAACGTCGAAAGACTCATTGAGAAAAAAAAATCATCACGTGTGTGTATTTGTTCTACTCGGAGATTTGTTTATAGGAAGATTTCCTTCCCGAAAGGTAAGTGAATAATAATGCATAATAATGTATAATACAGTTTAACATCTACTTAAAGAATGTATTTTATTTATTATGTGTTAGATGAGCATATTTATTGCGCCAATGAGAATTTATAATTCACTTCGAAGAATTTATGTACAATTCGATTAATGCTACTTAAACTTTTAAGCTATTATCTATATATTTGAGTTGCTAAGCCGACATTTTGGGCAGTCGATGAGAGAAAACTACTGCATCAATTTACTGAATTTTGGTCTTAAACGAAAGACTGAAATCTGCAGATTTGTCAAATTTGGTTTTTTTAACCGCAATGTCTATTAATTAGTGATAATTTACAGTTGAAAAATTGATTTCTGCGCATGCTCAGTGGCATGTTTAAATCCGGGTTTAGAAACTCACTGTTTCTGCGCATGCTCAGCGACATGTTTTAATGATAAACACGTTTATTCCGGAGTCTCTCTAGATCTCTCTCTGCCATTTTTATTTTTATGATAATTTAGTTTGTGAGATATAAGATTAAACCTCAGGGAAATTGTTTATTTCGCGCTGTTTAATTAGCGATAATTTACTATTAAAAAAATTGCCTTCTGCGCATGCTCTGTGACATTATTAAATCGGGCTTTAGATACTCACTTAGCACGAGGCAGCTTAAACACATTACTTTGTTTCTCCGCATTGTTATGATTTTCAACATTTGGCAATGGTGTGTTGAGTCTAATTTGTGTATTAGTACATTTATTTACTATCTAGAATCTAGCCGCCATGTTTTGACAGGGAACCAACTAGTATATTTAAATTACTACATACATTATAAGAGTAATCGAATAACAACTCAATATATTATTTAACATATTTATTTATTTATTTTCCAACGTAGTAGATACTTTGCCCTGAGGACGATTACCCAATGACTCCACTAATCCGAATACTGTTTTTTAAAATGGGGGCACCATATAATGTGAACCAACATTACTCCATATGATTGGATAGCTCAGGAATGTCCATGCCCTGTTCGGGATTCGAACCCGAGTTACTTTGTGTCTGTCCATGATAGCAACCACTATACGTTAAGATATTTACTACACAGATTAATTTAGAAGCATATAAAATCATTATTCTTATGGTCCGCTAAATAAGATATTGATCAATAAATCAATTACTTCAATATGAACGCGACGTGTTAAATTGCGATTACATGATACATTTAAAGTTTATATGTAGCGTTCATAAGTAGGTATATTTACTGTAACCAAGGGGAATTTATTCAGTTCAAGATAAACGATGGCAATATACTAAACATTTTTATTACAATTTAAAAACAAAATGTAGCAAAATTTTATAAAAATTATTTTTCATTCAAATGATTAACCGGGCAATGTACATAAAACGCAGTATTTTAAATGCAATTGTAAATAAGCATTACATTATTTGCTACTGAATCGATATATAACTGCAGGTCAATCACTTGCAGTTATATATCTATACTAGCTGAAAACTCGCACTTCGCTACGGAGTACATTCAAATTAAATACAACGGTCAATGTATGCAATTAAAGCCAATATATATATATATATAATAAGTACGACGATCAATGTATACAATTGATGTAAAAAAAACAAAAAAAAATATGTTTATAAAAAAAATCGTAAGGGATATATTTATAGACAAAATAATGTAGAAGAAAATATTCAAATTAAATCTAATAGGACATACTAAAGAATATAGTACAATTAATATAGTACAGTTTGAGGAACATAACTTTTGCTGCATTTTAATATTTTTTTGGATAATGTCCAATCGTCTGCCGCATTAGCGAGGAAAAAAAATTTTTTTTTGTCTATTTCGTTGTTATGCACGTGACGATAAATTTATTTAAAATACCTGAAAAAGAAATCACGTGATCAGCATTTAATGAATTAAATTCTAAAAACAAATCTTTATAAATTCACCAAAAATCAGAAAGTAGGGGTAAACATTCGAAAAAGATTTCATTTGAAGGAATTTTTAGGAACTTTCTCGTGATATAAATTTTATTACCCTCAAATTATTATTTTAAATGCAAACTTAAAAAAAGTTATAAAGACAGCATAAAAATTTAATTTTCAAAAATCTTTCTTAGTGCACCCCTATACTATAAGAAGAATCGCCATGCAAAATTTCAGCCCTCCAGCGGTTTGGTCTGTGCGTTGTATGTCAGTGAGTTTGTCAGTTACGGAACTGTTTTAAATATATAGATTATAACTGCAAGTTAAAACTTAGCTTAATTATATTTTTAGAAAAATATAATTTAGCTAAGAAATATACCAAAACTTTAAAGTTTAGGGCTTAATTTGATAATTTCATTTTTTCATGTTTTGAAACCACGTAAGTAAAAAATATTAATCGGAATCTGTTTGCTTTAATCCGTTTTAAATATGTTTCGTTTAATACTTCACTTTTCCTTTTATATATGGAACTATTTTATGCATATTAAAATGTTACTACATAATTAATTAAATCCCTCCCATGGCTTTATTATAAAGCACAGTATTGTGAACATGGCAATATATATTTTAATTAGTTTTAATTATGTCACAAAGCTGTTTCCCGTAAAAACAAAAGTAAGTATACCCTTTTAATCATTGTTTCAAACACTAATTTGATTCATTGTTTCAAATTACTAATGCGGAGTCAAAAAAACACTATTAAACTTTAGAGTTTAGAACTTAATTTTGGGTTCTCAATTATTCATGTATTGTTGCCACGTAGGTTAAAAACTTTTATCGAAATCAGTATTTCCTTCAACATATTTTCTTCACTTTATATACGGATATATTTTTAACATACATTAGTAATTAAGAATTGTTTGACTCAACCGTAAATTTTGTGTTTAAAAACGAGTACGGAAAAATGATTGTTATAAAGTTGTTAATTAAATACCTTGCATAACTTTATTACATGATTTTTGAAAACATGATTTTTGTAAACATTGTACTCGTAATATAAATTTTTATTACGTGACAAAGATATTCCACGTAAAAGAAATCAGTATAAACTCATAAACATTCTATCATAAACCATAAATTATGAATGGGATGTAAAAATATTTTATTTTTAGAGATAAAAGGTGCACGTTGAAATATATTGCTTGTAATGTATGACTTAAGTTATCGTTTCATCTTTGAAAACAGCAATTAATTTTACCGTTGGCATTTTGAATTTTACAAAAGAATAAGGGCACGAAGTAAATTTGAGGTATCGTGCTGGCTTTTGGTGCTACGGGTGCGCAGATTGAATCCCGACACGCGCCATTTAAGACCTCCGCGTCTAGACTGGATATGGGTACGTTAAATCCGTAGACTGAAAAGTCCCTCTATATGGTAAGAGAGGGTAGGAGAGGGTACAATTCCCCCAGATGTTGCCCGTAGGGGTTGCTCGGTCAAAATTGAGGTGGCAACTAGCTAAGACTCAAATGTCCTGGTCTGGAGATTCCAGGTAGGGGGGTATTACAAACAACAACAACAACAACAACAGCAACAACAGCAACTTGAAAAATAGGACCAACAACTGTTTTAAAGGAACTGTGAAGAGTATTAAATATTGTTTTCATATATGTGGAATGTACCTTCTTTTACAGAATACTGTTAAAAATGTTTTTATTTCTTTTATATAATTTAATGAAGGGAATATATGGTATTCGACAATAAAACGGCGGCCACAGCTTTCGCTGATAGGCGTTGTAGAACCTGAAGACCAGTCACAGCGTGGCAATTTTTGCATACTCAGCCGATGGTTATGCACCTGTTCGGTTAATTAGTATGGGCCTGGGCCATGTAGATCTGAAGCCAAAGTGGACAACCCGGGACCCTGGGGAATGTATGGTATTTGAAAAATAGATTGATGTTCACAGGAAACATTGTACTCAACTAGATATAGTGACTCGAATGAAAAAGTATGTTTGGTAAAATATCAAAAGAAATCAGCACTAAAATTAAATATTAAATGTTTGCTGAAAATGCAATTCCATAATTTATATTTATAAAAGAAGTTTTATGTAAATAAGCAATATTTTACAAAATATTTTATATTGCTGTGATTCTGAGAGAAATTTTTAATACTGCCTTTCCTGATATAACTGCGTACTACGTATTTCAGCTCTCCATACGCCGGTATGATTAAGCCAGTTGAAGACCAGTCTATAAGGTTAGGAGTATATGCTCCCGTTGAGATTTCATTTAATTTCAGGAGGATGAACATAATGTGGGGGAATTTTTGTCACTTTTTAATATACGATTAAGCTACGAAAGTTATTAATCCCCATCCTGGCAAACGGATGTTGCAAAGATAGCCATCTGTTAGAAATATCTATTACGGACAGTTACGTCAAACGTGGGACAAATATTCATGAAAAAATTATTCAGCATCGACGGAAAAAATATAAATAGTAAAAGAAAATGCTGGTCAGCACCTGCTGTTTGCCTCTAAAATAGTATGGTGGGAGAAACATTTAAATTTCAATTCTCCAAAATATGCACCGGGGAGGACCTGCTGGACATGGCCTTTAGTGCAGATGGAAAATACCTTTCTAAATCCGTCAAAAGTAACGCTCTTGTGGTGTCCACTAACAAGCTTAGAGAGTGCGGTTTGGGAGCTTCTATCACAATTTAAGAAAAGGGGAGTGCCAGGACGACTCTTCTTGTACCAGTTATGGGTGGGAGGAGTCAGCCAAGAGATATTATCTAGGGTCTTTCTGACAGAATATAATTCACGGTGAGAGAAGTGCTGGAGAATGACGTATTCTCACAGTCCTCCTTAGCCAATTTGTCCGCAACCTTATTGCCATTAATATCGACATGGGAAGGAATCCTCTGGAGGTGAACAGCGGGAGTTTGAGAAATCCTCTTCAGACTGCTAAAATAGAAATGCTGGTTCTCTCACCCACAGAGGTCCAATTGATAAGATGATGTACCGAGCTACTGCTCTCGAACAAAAACCACAGATCACCAAAATATCTCTCAGATCGGATGGCTGCAAGTCCCTCGTCAATGACGATTATTTCACGTCCGAAGACAGAAGGTGTCCGGATTACGTTGCATAACGGTGATTTCGCGGTGGGGAGTCTTAATGTAAACACCACTACCAGCAATTCTACTGCCACCAGTAAAGATCTTTATAGTATCCCCAGGAACACCATTGATGGCCTCCAGTGCCATCTGCCTAAGATGGGTGGAACAAGCGAATCAAGATTGTAGTGAAAGAAAACCCTTGGCAGGCCCTCTGAGGGATCAATACTACATTTTAAAGAATGGGGCACAACTTCTAGAGAGATAAAGTTCTGGGAGGCAGCTTGACTGAATGGGCTGGTTTTCTTTAAACATTGGTTATTTCACCAATTAAGAAGAAGTGTAGAGGTACGATTATGTGGACCATAGCTGAAGAGTTTATTGTAGTACTTAAGAAGGTTAGCCTGTCATCTCATGTATAAAGGATTTAAGTCAGCTTCGAATAGAACAATGTCGGTAGGGCAGCTGTTCTTAAGTCCAGTGATGATAAGGGCGGCACTTAACAGAAAGCGCTGTAGTCTCTGGAGGTTGGAGTTAGAAACACAGCAATAAACTGTGTACCCGTATTCAAGAATAAGTCTAATAAGAGAAACGTGCGTAGGCCTAAGGGTAAAAGCGTCAGCACCCCAGTGCCTGATATGTATTTAAGAATATTCAAGCATCTTCTGTCTTTCAATACTAGTTGCTCAATATGTTTATTGCTAGTAAATTATGGTTTCAGGTCAAATCCCAGGTATTTGGGGTGCTAATCATAAGTAAGTGTTTGGTAATGGATGAGAAACTTACCGATAATTGTACAAATGTTTATTGGTGGTAAAAAAGGTCACGATAGATTTAGTTGGATTAAAAGGCAATTTATGTTCGTCTGCAAATTTCGACAGGGCAGCCAGAGAGGCATTGAGCCTTGACTCGTTAACACCTATAAAACTGCCGGAGCTCCAAAGGACAAGGTCTCTGCAAATATGCCGATATCAACATTTTTGGTAATAGCTCTCTCTACACCACCAATGAACATGGAAAATAGAGTAAGGCACAGGACTCCCTGAGGTACTCCCTGACTAAGCCTGAAGGTAGACGAGATGGTATTGTTTACTTTAACTCTGACAGTTCTGCGTTGCAGAAAGTCCGAGACCCAAGTCAAAGCATTACCTCTAATATTAAAAACGTCGTGCAGTTTTATAATACGTTTTTGTATCTAAAGACTATCGAAAGCCTTAAACAGATCTAAAAGTGCAGTCACAGTATTATGGGTTGGTTTTAAGTTCTGAGCGTCCATAATCGTCTGACAACAATACAAGACCCGGTCAGTAGTGCTATGTCCTCGTCTGAACTCGGTCCTGTACATACGATATTGTAATTTGATACCATTTAGCCTGTAATATAAATCCTTACTATTCTAGAGATGTTGAGGTGGAAGATACTTACAGAACCTTTCCTTCTTAATGTTCCTACAGATGTTCAATAATGTTAAGGTCAGGGGATGGAGGTTGCCAGTATAGATGGTGTACTTCAACTTCATACGCTTGAAACCACACATTAACAAGTCGATCGATGCTCGGATACCTTATATATTTTTTATGTGTGTATGAAAGCATCGGTAATTTATCCTAGATAAATTACAATAGGAAAGCTTTTGTGCTTATATACTTAAGATAAAACACAATCATTAGAAAGCACACTACAAACACCAATCTTGAAACTGAGAAATGGAGAATTTCAAGGAAGTGAAAGTAAGTTTATTGGCTGCTTTAATTATAGCTTTAAAATTGAAACGAGTCAGAATTTTTCTTCATTTAAAACACAGGGATGGGAAAAATGTGAAGATTACTTACATATCATATTTCTAGGATTTATTAAAGGGTATGAGAGTAGACTCCGTTTGTTGTGAACAGATTATTTTGACAGCTTAATCTATGACTGAAAAGTTGGGGGCTCTGCTGATAGCTGAAGATTTAAGAAGTATTAAGACAAATCCCTGTTTTGCGTGGTTTCTCAAGCTTCATGAATGTAATAAATCTATTCAGCCATTCGTATCTAAAATTTGAAAAATTAAAAACTTCTTGAATAGTCTATTGAAGGTTGCTTAAAAATTAATTACATATAAGATATTCTATTACTTGCTCCTACTTAAGCCCGTTAATTGATGTTAGATGTAAATATTAGAATTTTACTGAGTTGCAAATTTTTGAAAAATGATACTTTATATTTGTAACCTAAGAATCTGAAATTTGGTTCGGAGGAACGTGGTTGCTAAATAAAAATTGCATGAAAATTAAATGAAATAAAAAGATAAATTTTGGTAATTATTATATCCATATATAAATACATTTTTAATCTTTGAGTTAAGTAATGCTAAGTAAATATAATATCCGGAAATGGGAAAGTTACATAACGCTAGTTTTTTCCTTACAACCCAAGTAATTTCTTTCTTTTTTGCCTTTATTTCTAGGCAGTTTTCCTAAAATTATTTTCTAGACGTTATTTTCTCAAAAAAAGTTTTATTACAAAGCATCAGACCTTCAAGTGAGCACTAGGTGAAGAGAAAATAGAACAAATCAATTTGGGAATGTGACTCAACCATCGACTTAGCTATTCAAATTCCGGACTTTCATGAGTTTAACTAGAGAAATGTAAACTTTGAATAATTGAAGTAGTGATGATATACAACGCTTAAAGTACCTGAGCTTATGACTGGGTAAGTCTTATGTAGTGGAATATAGTCATAATCTCAAAAACTCAGATTTGATTCAGTATCAATATTAGAATTACGAAGGATTAACGCAACACATCGATAAATTAGCCGTCTGTAAATAGCGACTTAGAGTAAGAATTATTTATCTAAATTTGGATTTCATATAAAAGTGTAATGTCTTATTGAGGGTCCAATGTAGCCGTGTATAGTTAGATTATTTTTCTTTTTAATCTCCCTTAATAGTTTATGCTCATGAAAAGGCAAAGATAAATCTTCTATTAATTACTTTAAGTTTCAATTTAAATTTTTAATCTCCGAATATTTCGATTAAACGAGCTACAAATAACGGAATGAAACAGATTTTTTATTTAAATTTCACATTCTGTGATTAAATTTTGTAAACTACATCAATATATAGACGATGTTCTTTATGAAGTACATTAACTTACTTGACGTACTTAATGTAAGTAATTTATGAGAAAATTTTAATGCAAAAGAATACAGAACGATTTTCCGAAAGTTTCATTACTACTGCTAAAACTTAGCTTAGAAACCTGAAATTAAGTAGAATATACACGGAAAAATACCTTTTAGTATTAGTAATGGCAACTCCTGCCCTTCACTATAATGTTCTAATTGTAATAATAATAATAATAATATATTGAGATATGAAGATGATAAAAATTGATTCCTTATTTTTGTTTTTCCATTATGTTTCAAGAAAAAAAATATGGATTACTTTTTCATGCCAAATATTTGTCCAAAAGAAATAATTTAAGGATCCCACCTTGGTCTTTCGCCTGCATATCAATCATACATACTCTAATAGTTAGAAAAGACATCCTATTTAATGTACAGCAAAAGAAAATGTTCCCACATTGTCAATTTTATCCCACATTTACCGCGGTTCTTAACGTCAACGTAGGAAAAAAAATCTAAAATACCTTCCGCCTGCGGTGTTTTTACCCTCCAGTGCAGGATGAACCCCACCGCATAAAGTATTATCTAGATAAGTGCCTGACACCAGTTCTTTGATACTTTAATACCTTGGAGAGGGGGAAATTGGATAAAAGTAGGTTATAATGGCAATGCAGAGCTTAAGAGAATAGCTGATGTTGGACTGTGTGCTATGGAGTGGCAAATAGGAGTTGCATGTCATATTTGTAAAATAATACAGCGAATGCAGTTTTTGTTCCTTAGAAATTCATTCAAGTGAAAAAAATACCAAACATCGCTATATATTAAAAAAGGAATTACACGTGGCTTTAAATAAGAAAATACTTGGTTACTCAAGATTAATGTGAGCGGAATATATACACGTAATATTTTTTTCGCTTTTAACAGATAAACTTGAATTGTTCCTATATTAAAGCGCAAGTTGTCTCCACTTAAAGTTTTTCTTCTAAATTCACCACGTAAATACATGGAGAAAATACATGGTTATTCAAGGTTATTGGTAGCGGAATATATACATGCAATACTTTTTTCACATTTAACAGATAAACTTGAATTGTTCCTATATTAAAGCACAAGTTGTCTTCACTCAACAATTTTTTTCCCAAATTCACCATGTAAATACATGGAGAAAATACTTGGTTACTCAAGATTAATGGGAGCGAACTATACACATGCAATATTTTTTTTCACTTTTAACAGATAAATTCGTTGAATAGTTCCTATATTAAAGCGCAAGTTGTCTTCACTCAACAATTTTTTTCCCAAATTCACCATGTAAATACATGGAGAAAATACTTGGTTACTGAAGGTTAATGGCAGCGAACTATACACATGCAATATTTTTTTTCACTTTTAACAGATAAATTCGTTGAATAGTTCCTATATTAAAGCGCAAGTTGTCTCCACTCAACAATTTTCTTTTAAAATTCATCACATAAATACAGAGAAAATACATGATTACTCAAGATTAATAGGAGCGGAATATATACATGCAATATTTTTTTCACTTTTAACAGTTAAACTCGTTGAATAGTTCTTGTATTAAAGCGAAAATTGTCAGCACTCATCATTTTTTTCCTAAATTCACCACCTTAAACAGAGCATGTTACATATAATGGTATTCATTGTTTGATTGAGGTACTGAAGCCAATAAACGATTTAATAACTTAAAGCAATGCAAATGTAATGTACCAGAAAGCACATACGTCCAGAATAATACAAGCAAAGCATGCAAAGAGATTGCTCAAAGTTTAACATACCATCCAGATGAAAAAGGTTCCGATAAAAGCTAAATTTGAATCCAATATTATTACCAAAAGATTATGTTCTGATGGTGTTTTGAAATGTACAGGAAAGCAGGTAAATGAACACTTCAATAATTAAAACTCATTTATATAAGGCAAAATGTAATAAAAGAGTGTGGCTGTCCATACATAACAGTAAAAGATCGTTTATTTACAACGATTTGTGAAATTTTAAAATAGCATGCTTCAGAGTAGATCTAGGGTCAACTGGCATTTTCTTGATCGTCTAGTTCAGGGGTGTCATACCTTTTGGCTTACCGAGGTCGTACTGAGGTTGCAGGACTAGAGTCGGGCAGCATATGAAATATATAACAATCAATTTATATAAATAACAAAACCTCTTTGTTTTTATATTATTCCATAGAAAGAGAGCAACAAACTTAAAAGATGGGGGATATTTGACCTTGTTTTTGTGAAGCTAATGTTTCAGTGTCTCGTTCGATGGAAGTGGTTGCAATTCATCGTGAATCCCTAAGGTTTCCAATCAGAAAATTTTAGTATAATTTTACTCGATTGCTTCATCCTTAAAAATAGTTGTTCCCAAATGTAGCTACTGGCAAAAAGCGATGTCTGGAATAGGGCGTGATTGTGATGACAATGATATTTTTCTTTGTGAAGCTAGTTCTTTTAAAGTTTAAGATCTTGGCCACATTGCTATCTGTGAAGAGTCCTGAGTTGGACGCGCCTAGTTTATCTTCTAATTTCAAAAAATGTCGTCTAAAAGATATTGTTGAGTTTCATTTATGCTTAGATGTTTGAAACACGGTGATAAACAAATAAAGGGACACTGCATTATTTATG
The DNA here is from genome assembly GCA_907164885.2 of Dolomedes plantarius. Lineage (NCBI taxonomy): Eukaryota > Metazoa > Arthropoda > Arachnida > Araneae > Dolomedidae > Dolomedes > Dolomedes plantarius. The sequence goes on along the minus strand of OU015495.1, from coordinate 172,144,654 downwards.
CGGGAATTATATATGACTTTAGTCAACAAAATGAACCCCAAATTGTAAAATCAAATTTTTGGGTGCTCTCTCAGAGTTCCTAAGTGTTATTAATGGTGTTCAACAGGGTGACTCTCTTTCGTGCCTTCTCTTCAATATTACACTGGTAACGGGTGTTCTAGATTCAAATAGTGACACTCGAGGGAACATCCTCCACAAATCAGTTCAGCTCTTGGCTTATGCTGGTGATATCGATATAGTTTCTAGGTGCGTACTAGCCTTGAGAGAAGCATTTTCCTCTTTAGATGTGGCTGCAAATCGTATGGGATTGATAGTAAATGATTCTAAAACAAAATTTATGCCTGTACAGAAAACACCATCTAGTGATACACCCAATCATTTGAAAATTAGCCCTCACGAGTTTGAATCTGTTCCTGGTTTTAATTGCCTTGGACATTTTGTTAATGCAAAAAACGATATCATTTCTGAAGTTCGAAATCGTATCTCACTGGCTAGCAAAACATTCTTTGGACTTCTCTTTACCGAAGTCTCGGTTTCTCTCCAGAAAATGAAGCCTCTTATCTATAAAACTATCAGCAGACCGATCCTAATGAATGGTTCGGAAACTTGGTCTCTAACAAAAATTGGGGAATACAGAATTGCAGTCTTCGAGAGAAGGGTTCTCAGAAGCATCCTCGGTGGTGTCAAAGAAAATGGCCTATGGCGGAGACGTTTTAATTCAGAAATCTATAGATTTTTTAAAAAGCCCGATACTATTAAACGTTTTAAAATTAAAAGAATGAACCGGGCCTCTCATATTGCTAGAATGAATGAAAAAATTCCAGCAAAGAAGATTTTGTTGCAATGCCCTTTACTAGTCGGAAAAGAGGAAGGCCGAAACTAAGAAGGCTCGACTCTGTTGAATCAGATTTTAGAGTGATTGGAGTGAGGAACTGTCAGACCAGGTCTAGAAATAGGTTGTCCTGTAGGAATATTCAACAGAAGGCCCTGGCCCACCCTGGGCTGTCGTACCAAATATGATGATGAGTCAACAAAATACGTAGTTAGTCAAAAATAACATAAACAGGACATCTGTTAACAAATATTTTTAAAATTGTTAACCATCTTATATAATGTACCCAAGACTTGCATAAAAATGTTCCATATTTATCAAAATTATCTCCTAATTCCCCAAAATAACTGACATTAACAATATGGCATAGTCATAATTTAGCATTTGAAAGTATATAAAACTTATATTTGCCTAAATTCTATAATATATATATATATATATACATATATATGTGTGTGTGTGTATGTATATATATATGTGTATGTATATATATATGTATGTATGTATATATATGTATATGTATATATATGTATATATATGTATGTATATATAGGTATGTATGTATATATATGTATGTATATATATGTATGTATATATATGTGTATGTATATATATATATGTGTATGTATATATATGTATGTATATGTATATATATATATGTATGTATGTATATGTATATATATATGTATGTATGTATATGTATATAACGTATATATATCCAAATAATGGAATACTCTCTTTTCTATTTTATGTCTCATATTATACAGCAAAATCGACATGTTTAAATAAATTTTTGATGGTTATTTTCAAAGTTTCATGCTTCTTCCCAATTAAAGTTTTTATGATTATCTGCAAGACGAGATCTAAAAATTTTTATAACGATAATAAGCTAGTGTCTGTTAAAAAAGCTGGTCATTTACTTTTTTTAGTCACACTTAATATGAAAAATAATTTATCAGTGGAATAGAATCGGGTATTTTGTAACGGAGTCAAGACAGTCACTAAGCAAGGATTTAATTTTTTTTTAAACTGGAGAACACAATATTAGGTTGCAAAATTCACCTCAATTACAAAAAAATATTGCAGAAGTAATATGACTTTTGGTGTTTGTAGTCTTTTAATAGGTAAGATAAAACTAGGAGATATTTTTAAGTTTAAAACTAAACTATAAAATTAGAACGTGTTGAATAATATTTAAGAAGATTTTAGTCTCAAGTAGCTCAGTTTCTTTCGAAACTAGCATTAAATTTTTGTTATTTGAAGTATTTGCTTACAATATGAAAAAGATGAGAATAACAATGTAGTACTCGGCGAAAAATTAAATAATTAGCCACTGAACTTTGTAAACTTCCAAACTATGTAGACAGCTTTGATTAGAGCATTGTTAATAGCTTTGTGAATAACTTTAAAAAACTTTGTTAATAACTTTTTTAAAACATTTGTTTAAATCTTTGTTTTAACTTTCTTAACAACTCTATTAAAAGCTTTGCAAATACATTTGTTAAACACTTCGTTCATAGCTTTATTTTTAACTTGGTTGAAAACTTTGTGAGAAACTTATTTAATGGCTTTGCAAATACATTTGTCTAAAACATTATTTATAGCTTTACTAGTAACTTTGTTAAGAACCTTTCTAACAATCTATCCTTGTTAATAATCGTACAAAACGTATAATTCATGCAAAAATTAATTTACTTGCTGAGCATTATGTTACAGTTGTTTTATGAACACTTTGCAACTATACAAAATACAACTGATTTTAACAATTTATCCGAGTGCTTGTTTGATACCCGGAAGTTATTTTTGGAACACAAATAAGCTAAATTTCGTGTAAAAAAGAAACTTCGTGTAATTCCAAATCAGGCAACACAAACGATTTGGGTGATTTTAACTAATGACGCCCTTTGTAAAAACAGAGCGTATTGTATGCGATTGTCTATAGATAATAATCATAAAACTGAGAAATCCCTAACACGTTGATAGTCAGAGAGATTGTGAACAAAAAAAGGTACTTTCCGCAAATGCGTTGGAAAAGCAGGAACAAAAGACATTCATCCAAGAAAACTTTTTAACCCTCCAGCAGTCGCCGCGCTCTCTATTCCAACTTGAAAGGTCGCGTGTATTTCACAGATATGTTATTGGAAAATATAAATTTTTAAGAGTTTAATTAGTGAAATTATGTTGTAATTAGTTAAGAGTTAATAAGAATGCTTTATTTAAACAAATGTTATTTAAATTACAAGCATATACCTTTATTTAAAGAAACAGAAACACCTTCAATATAAATCCTAAAAACAATGTAAAATGACCAAAGAATTGTTAAATGGCGTGAAAACAAAATAAATGAAATTGTGGATAACCTTACTGAATTATTTACATTTGTAATATAAAGGTATAAACATAATATAAAAGAAAAAACGAATTTAGATATAAAAAGGAAGAAATTAGACTTTATAGTCATTGAGTCGCCGCGTTGCAATCTGGGAAAATGTGTTTAGAGTGTTCCAAACATATAAATTTCTTGCTGAAGTAAAAATAGGGTGGTAATGAAGTAAAACAAAAATAGTTCAAGGGTTATTAAAGAGAGGTATAGTGATTTTATATGAGTACATTGCAATAAGATGTTGTGTATGTTCTGACAATGTCAACAATTTGAAAATAGAGAAACTTCACTTTTTATCAACTTACTTGACATGCAGTAAAACCAGAAAAATGTAACTTTGTTAGAGTTTCTCACTTGAGCACTGGAGATGGGAAACTGAAAGACTGAATCAGCTGAAACATTGAACTTGTATGAAACCCACGATGATGAAATTTTCAGTTCAGCTACCGTAAATGATGGATCGATTTCTGCCACGTGGAGACCAGTTCATTAGCTGAACACTGTTTACTGGAACTGCATGAAACTTGCAGATAGATCTGGAACCACATACCAAGCACGAAGCGCAGTAGGTAATTGGCAAGAAGCACTCAGTTGACAATGTAACATTGGGACTTGGAAAATAAAGATTATGTGCCTTTTAGCACTCTAGATGAAGAATGAAACTGGACCATGCATGCTGAAGACAGGAAAATTGGCACACACAAAAATTTCTTGAAAAATACCTGTTTATTATGTTTCTTCGAAGAATTATAAAATCAAATCACCAGTATTAAACCTCCAGCCAGCCCGTGTCGTGGAAAATGTCCGAAGACAAAAATTCGAGGAGACACGCTCCAATATTGCAAACAGCATTCATCTCGCTAAAAATCGAACTCTCTTTTATGGAGGGGAAGCAAACGCTTTTCTTCCCAAAGCCTGCTCACACAAGCCTAGGTTAATGTGCCTACTCTGATAAAGAGATCCCATTTCCTTTTAGTCTAAACAACAAAATAAAGTCTGTAGAAGGGGATAAATAATAGAATAATAAACACTAGCTGTATCAAAGGACTAAATTAAAAGAGAAATTAATTAAACTGCGATTATATTGTTATTATCTTTAGGAAACATCGGCGTATGAATACATGTAAGCTATTGCACACGTGTGAAGTAGTTATTTTTGCAGTTAAGTTGAGAAATCGAATCGCGATGCGAAATTCGAATGAGGGAATCGATTCTATAATTGGAAAATGTAAATATATTTAGCTATTGTAGATATTAACAGTATAATCGCTTTAAGCATATAATATGTATCTGGAAAATAGTTATATTTTAAATTAATATTAATACCGCTAGCAATTAATTGTTTAAAGATGAAATTAATTAAGTTAAGTTAATAGCGGTTATAATTAAGTTTTTAAATTTTAGAGTAATTAATTTTACATAGTGCCATTATGGCACACTTGCAAATATCACAGTTGAACCTCGTGATCCTAGTGTGTTTGTCCTTTTGGCAGGGCTTACATCTTTTTTCCCTGACGTCATTTCTTCCCAGTCTTCAACGCCTAGGTCTGCTTTTCTTTTCGACACTTTAATTTTTAGCTCGCTTTGCAGAAAGGTAGGTGCTCTTCGGTCAATGTTTTCTTTCACAAGGGCACATTGAAAGCAAATACGCAAAAGTAACAACCATAATAATAATTAAACAATAAATGTTTCTTATAACAAAAAAACAGATATACCGAAAACTTACACGAACAGTCGCGCGTATATCTGAAATACAAATGGCCGATATGCGGCACCCTATTAATGCCTCAAAATTCAGACGATGACTGAAAGTAGGTCAAATTGAGCAGGTAGAATATCTAAGTGCTGGCGTTCGTAGCGCTTTCTGACCTAAAGATATAAAACCGAATTCAACTCGAGTGCAACTCCCACATACGTGCGAATGCTGGAAGGTGAAAAAATCTCTTTAAATATGGGAACATCCAACAGATGAAGCAACATTTCTGTTTATTAGAGCACAGCAAAGCATCCAGCCTTTAACATGGCTCGAAAATGGACAACACGGTGTAAGCTTTCTGCCCCATTTATGTACTATATAATGAGGTGCTGCCCTTGTGTAAGACAAAGAATCATAAACATGTAATAGAAAGAAGAAAGGCAAGATCAATGAAGAAAGGTCATGACTTTTAGAGAGGGAGATGAAAACATGATAAAAATGAACATCGAGATATGACGAGGTAAAAATCAAGAAACCAGAGGAACAAAAGAGTATCGAAATCAGATATACAATCGATATTTAAAAAGAAAAAAAATAAAGTAACTAAAGAATGAAAAAAATTGGGAAATATAAAAGTAAACCACTGATGGCAGAGAAAACTTATTTAAGTGCAATGTTTATTAAAGCTTGGAGGAAAAACGAAAGAGGTAGTATGAGAGGTCACTGACCAAATCCAAGGAATTAGCTTAGTTTGCAATGTTTTCTAGGAGTAAAAAAGGAAAAGAAAAATATTTGGCAGGTACGGTTTTTCACATTTTTGGGGTCTATTACTTTTGGTTACTAGTGAGCCCAAAATGTAATCTTCTGATAATAATCAGGACATCATTTTTTTTCTTAACTAAAGTATTTATCATTCTTCTTAGAGCCTTAAAACAACATTTCGTTCAAAAGAAATCTTAAATTTTGTAGCACACGCAGTTTTGTATGTAGTACTAGTTTTCTCGTGCTAAATTCTAAAAAAAATACTCTTTGTTTATCTTACATATAGCAAAAGGCGATAAGAAAAGCTTTTATAGTTAAAACTGTAAGTTTTGAAGTTATAGTAAAGATATATTAATTATATTATTGCTTAGTTTGACTTCCTTAACATAGACTCCAGGGTTCTCTGTTTCATTAACAACACACTGGAGTTTCAAATTATTGAGTAAATTTCCAAGTTGCTATTTATTTACTGGAGACCATCATCCTATGTTTATGCCCTTAATCTAGAAACTTTTTCTACCTTGTTTCAATTTTACGCCCTCCATCAGCTCATAAAGAGAAGAAAATGAAATACAGCAAGACCTTGCTAAAATGTAATTGGTTTTGCTTAGTAGAGCTAATGCTCACTTTCTATGGCGAGAGCTCAGTCCCGATGCCGCCCAAATTTAATTCTTCCCTTGTTTCCTGGAGTCGTATTTTATCCTCAAAGGCGTTGTTTTACGACACGGCGTAGAGCATTTAGCCACACGCTGTTTCTGTGTACATATATACGGGATATTTTAGACAGAATTTATTTCATATATTTACTTCATGTGCAGTTAAGCTTTACAGGCTTCTTAGAATTAACTCTTTCTTAAATTCAAAACTCATGAAATTTATGACGGGTTTTTGATAAAATTGCAAACTAATTTGTTTTATCCTTTACAGCATTTCCACTAATGGTTATCTTTTTTGTAATTTATATCGTTTAAGAGAATATATAACTTACAGGTAATTAATTCAAGATGGGAGCATCTACACATTAAGGGAACAGTGGACATTAAAATTTACTTTTTTTACTTTTCATCATAGAGATACGAAATTTTGTACATATACACATTTCACTATAAATAAATAGAATACCTTAAAAAAATTTCCAATCTCATTATAGTTTTACGATTTTTTAAAAATTTGAAATTTTTAAACAAAATTTTAAAATGCTCCTTGCTACTTAATTTTTGAGATATTTCCTCGATTTTGCATTTTAATTTCTTTAAACTGTATAACAAACAAATCTGGGTATCAGTTATTTAATCCCTTGAATAGTTAATTTTTAAGAGATTTTTTTTCTGAATTCCATCCCGAATTTTATCAAAATTATGCCTTTTGAAAAGGTAAAAATCAAATATAATTGCCTTAATGAAGTCGAATTGTAAAATGCATACCCAGTTTTTTTGTAAACAGCATCAGGATTCTTCCTTATCAATTTCATGAATTTTGAAGAAAAATTAAGTAGCATGGAGCATTTAAAATGTCTAAAAACCTTGGAAAATCTGTTTTGAGAAAAGCAGATTTAAAATTTATTACTACACTTACCCATCATAAATTACTTTCTAGAAGCTTCATAAATGATTTTTTACTTGAAAAAAAATTATTTTGGTACTAATAATCTATAGAAATATATATATTTTTTACAATAACACAATCAGTATTACTATGACGAGAGTTGCTGAAATAAAGGTCCACCGTTCCCTTAAGTTCTTTCATTTTACAAGTTTTAAAATTTAATTGATTTTAGGCAAAAACGATATTACATACTCCTCATACTGAAATGCGTAGATGTGTGCCGAATAACGTAACTACGTAACTTATCTACGTAAAACTTTCACGTAAATATACAAGTTGAAAGAACCCTGTGACTTAGAAAGCTATAATTTACCAAATTAAACACGCCGGACCCAATGCGTACCACAAACGTTCAATTTGTCGGATTGTGTATTTGTATTCCCATTTTAACATTCAAAAATGTACAGTATCTCACAAAGACAGATTTAACTGAATTAAAATGGCCTTTTGTTTGTTTTTTTGCCAATGAGATCAATTTCAGCTAAACCGGAGTTAAAGTGGACGCAAATCAAGCACACACAGGTAACGTACAATGGCAGATATATAGGAATAATAAAGGATGAATAAAGATTAAGATGATAGATAAAGGAAATTTAACTACAAAAGGATAATTTAATAAATGAAACTAAACTATATATCGTTGTCCTACAACTTATATATGTATACATATATATATATATATATATATATATATATATATATATATATATATATATATATATATATATATATATATATATATATATATATATATATATATATATATATAAGTTTATTAGTTGAGTCAAGTAGATAGATTATGCCTTGTTTTATAGAGTTTTATAAATGTCATGCTAGTTTTTTGTACGACTTAGGTTTTGTGTATCATTTGTCCTCAGTATTCGTCATCCAAAGTAAATTTACCTTCACAAATTTATCT